>JAFMSR010000019.1:7258247-7420775 GCA_022818135.1 Saxidomus purpurata
CAAACTGTGATCCAGGATAAACAAATGTTAGTGTCTTTGAAAAGGAACATTGACTTGTATCTTTAAATTATAACCCAATGCTTTAAATGTTCGGGTACTTGTCCTTTTTCAAGTATACGGAAATAATTTGTGTAATACTGGTATGCAAATTATCTATTTTAAACACTTCAGATACATGTACTCCTGAATCGATAATTAATTTCCGAAGAAAGTAATGACAGAATTGTGTGTGTTCTATTTATTCTAAAGCAGTATTAAGTATACATTGCTTTCATATAAAACATTACATGTATTGTTACCATTGATGATTTTTAATAATATGAACAACAAAGTTGCGGAATTTGATTTTAGAGAGGATTTTCAGACTACATTCATATCAGTTCAAGTATAATATCATGTTATTTAAAAGAATAATTTTCGGATGGTTGTTGTTGCTTTATTGTCCATAAATCCGAAGACAATGTAAAACACAGAACCTGTGCCACTTCTTTTCAGTATAAATAAATCGCCCTAGTCCCTGAAAAGATTTGGTGTAACTGTAAACTATAGTCAGACCTGAACAAAGGTTACTAACAGGAGGAAGGTGGATTGGTCGTTATTCAAAGAAGTTTTATCGTAGATGAATAGTATACATTGTCCATTAACACATGTTGGACTATGCTATATGTTCAGGACAATCTAAGCATAGAATAGTGGTAGAGGGGGCCTTAAATTACACATTACTTAAATTAGCGTTATTACAGACTAGAACAGCATTTCGCCAACCTGTATCGGAGAAATTAGTATTATACGACACACAAGTATTTCCAAATATAGAATGTTTTCACGAACCTCTATCGGACATGGAAACAGACATTCTGAACATCGAGAGTGCCGTGAAAACAGTATGTTATTCATCTGTGTCCATAAAGAACATCTGGTTATACCTGCATTATTCCTGTTAGATATAAAGATAGGTCAGCCTCCATTGTTGAGTGGTTAGAGTAGCTGACTTGATATCATTGTCACCTTTCATAGATTGAGGTTCATGGGTTCGAGCCCTGCTACCGACAATATGTCTCTTTATTTGAGAAAGTTGGCATTTTCTTACGGAGGATAGGAATCTAGTACTAGTTCTTCTCAGGAACGATTGTCAGCTGAACTGCCCGCCTGTAAAATTGACCAAAAATACGGTTGGAACAGGCGTTTAACTCCTACAACAACTAGAATAAAGATTGGAAACTCACAAACAAATGAATGGTCAGAATACCCGAATAACGTGATTAAACCTGCATGATTCCTACTTAAAATAGATTTATATTTTTAACACTTCAGATACTCCTAAATCGATAATAAATTCCCAGATATAATCATGATAGAATTGTGTTCTATTTATTCTTAAGCATTTGATCAGTGTAATATCTTTCATATATCTTTGTAGCTTCTTCATGAAAGAAGGCGTTGTCATGGTAACCTCATTGAAAACAAATGCGCTGTATTCATAGTATTTCCTTTCGGTTTAACCCATTTATACCTAGAGTTTTACAATAGAATATCATGACTTCAAATTAAGGCAAATCTATTTCTTCACATAGGGGTGTTTTGCAGAATGCTGGTCCAAAAGACTTACAACTTAAAACCCGATCAGATGACACTGTATTAATGTTGTCTGCTTCGGAGCTTAGCTGCTTGAAAAAGTACATAATCATTTTAGTAGACATTAGACACAAATCGGTTAATAAAGCAACGTTAGGAATGTTTTTTCAACAAGTAACGATAAATTTCACTAGTTAGATATTTATCTTAGTAATATAACAACTACAAGTAGTTTTACATTCAAAGTGTAAACGGGCATTTAATATTACAATGCAATATAATATCCGCTACGGCTAGATTAGGGATAGGTGTGTTATATACTTGCTTAGAGTAGAAGAAGCCCTGTGTGTATCTATGGCGTTTTACCAAGAGAGCCGATCCTAGCTATGATAAAATTTAGTAAAAGATAAAACTGTTTCAAAACCATTCAAATATAAATGTGTGGATTTGATAACTTAATTTTTTTACGAACTTTTTTACGAACTTAGGAATCATGAAAGGAATATCTTTGAACTGTTAAAAACTTCACATGGGTATTAAGAAACCATTCTGCCAAACGAATTGTTAAATCTTATCATCTTACTATAAATCTTAAATCTTACTATTTACCATACAGTAAAAGTAAAACAGTGTCAATGACAGAAAAGTGCAGATGAAAAGTCGTACTATCGGGAGACAACCTGTTAAAATTTCTGATTTAACTTGAATGGTATTGGATTGTAGATGAAAGAGATACATTTGTTTCATTTTTATTTACATTTGTATAGACGTTCTTTAATAAGGACTTGCAGTACTGCTGTATGATCTTTAAGATAATTACGCACTTCTATTTTCAATCCTGTAGTAAATAAAGCGAATTATTCATTGTCTTACTGAAGTAATTGTCAATGTTATTTTCTGGAAGGTAGCTATATAACCATGAATAAAATATGTTTGCGGTCCAATATGAAGGTCTTGTTATATAGGCATTAACTATGTGAAGTTATTTAAACATCGATCCAACAACATAATACACAAGTTACAGACTGAACACGCGCAGATCTACGTATAGGCCCTTAACTGTTCTAATATTTTTGCGATGTAAAAATTAATCCCTAAATAAGAGTGACATATATATTTCTTGCTCACCACACGAGTAGCTCTTGCAAAAAAACTTATCGAATACATATTCTATTTATGCTTCTTTTAAGACCATTTCTGAATTACGTTTCTGACTCTGTACGTAAGATGGTTGTTGCACATAGAGAATAAAGGTTTCACACTTCCTTCCTGCATTTGCATTTTACGGATTATAGACTTTAACTCTTGTGTCTTTGATAGCATTAGGCAACATTATGCGTTGAGATTATTGGCGTTGCTCCTGAGAGCTGAGTCTTATACGGAATACTTCTAACCGGAAGTCAGTGGATAGGAGCTTCATTTACACACTGATCAAAAATTTTCTTTTCCTGTAAATTTATTCTACCAAATAATTACGATTGATCAGTTAAAATGCAAATAGAGTTACACGTTGTTATATTAAAATGCATTCTGCAGATTGAATGAAACCAATTATAACCAATAGCCGTTCTGTTCCGTACAAGCTATATGTTTTTACATTACTGCGGTTACTTCGCTGACATTATCTTCACTGGGTAAGACAGTGATTTGGAGGTCACCGAATTTAAGTTTACATTGACCTTGCATTTAAAATAAATTTTGGCTCAATACCTTAACAATGCTTACCTCTAGACCTCTCAAACTTGTAGGGACATTGGTCATGGATAGTAAAATCCCTATATATATTTTCTCGTCAGTTGATCAAAGGTCAAAGTCGCAAGTTAACTGTCATTTTAAATATCGTTTGCGCAAAATAACTTGATAATGTTTTTACCTTGACAATTATTTGACCTAACATCTTCGACTTTGCTAAGTTCATGGTTTGTGATATGAAGAATAGAGGATCTCTATTAATTGTGGTGTAATCGTGTCAAAGGGCAAAGTCGCAGCAACATTGTGTTTAAATAACAAGTTCCGCTTAATTACTCTGCAATCCTTGCCCTAGTGTCTTCAAATTTGCTTCAAAATAGAAACTGGGGGCCCTTTTTGAGTTCCATTGACATTCGGGTATCTATGATCGTCAGCAGGTTCTTTCGTTGCAGTTACTTGGGGAGGGAGCATTTGTTTATTCCGTTGCAGTAACTGATGGAAGGAGCATCCGTTTCTTCCGCTGCAGTAACTAGGGGAAGGAGCATCTGTTTCTTCCGTTGCAGTAACTGGGGGAAGGGGCATCAGTTTCTTCCGATGCAGTTACTGAGGAAAGGAGCATCCATTTCTTCCGTTGCTTTTACTTGGGGAAGGAGCATCAATGATTAGTCAATAATTATGTCCCTAGTCAATAATTAGTCAATAGATATGTGCCTACTCAGTAACCTGCCATTGATGAAGTCTAGTCCAAAGCATCTATGAAATACTTCAAATATAAAGATAGATAAAAAAATATTATATATGTACCGGTCTCCCGACCTACCTTAGCTTTCACTGCCGAACACAAACATTTGTGTAAGACAATGTTCAAAAAGACCTATTTTCAAGTGTTTTCGAGTAATGAAAAGCAAAATAGAATATATTAAGTCAAAATTGGCCAACAGACCTTAATTAGTTTGGTATGGAGACCTGAAACATACACATTTGTTTTAGCCCCGAAGACAGAGAGAGAGACATTGTAGAAATACATAACAGGTAGTTGTGTCTTGCCTAAGGACACTACCATCGTGGCACTGGTGGGGATCGAACAGGTACTCCCCGATGCTGACAATAACGCGCTAACACTGCGCCTTGAAAGGAACGTTGACTGGTTTCATCAAATTGTTTATCATAAGTAGCATGTGTGATGGTGGTTCAATTAAAGTCTCAGTGTAACATTGTAAAACAAAATATTTCCACTTTTGGTTTTTAATTAGCTTATATTTGTACAAATAGGTGTCCCTAATGCTTATATCACTAACACCCTTTTTGCAAATAATCTGAATAACTTGTTATCTCATTGAGCAGTGGGCAGACTCTAGACTTCTAAAGAAGTTTTGTTAATGATACATTCTTCATAAAAATTGAGTGGTATAATTTGACAAAAACCAAAGTAATTTAGCCTATTTGATTTCGATCTTATCTTTCTGATTTGCTTAGAGAGGGTCCTCCAGCTAAAATACTGATGCACGCGTTGTATGTTTTATGATAGTATATAATAGACAAAAGTAATTGAAATTCTTTATTGTGACATTTATATATACCTACAAAGCAAACAGTTATCTAAAAGGGGGTCAATTAAAACATATCTAATTTCCGCAGGTGTTTGCTGATAAAGCATTAAATATATTCTTTTTACAAAATATATTTACACACTAACACAAAGAAATATTTGTCTGTCACGCAGGACTGAGGTATCAAGTGCAAAAATAAGTACGAAATAAAGAGACCAAATTATGCTGAGACAGCTATCTTTAATTAAGTTTTGCTATTTACATTACAATTGAACAACTTAAACGTATTTTCTGTAGCTCTCCTGAACCTTCTAAAGAGTCTTCATGAACTGATTGATTATCCGCTAAACTTGTGGTACCGTTTATCTCGAAGAAAGGTAACAGTACACTCCGGATATAACAAACTCCTGACTCACTATATCTACGAGAATGTTATATCCATATAGAAGTTTCATATCTAATGAAGATGAAATCAATCGGACCAAGAAGAATTGTTCCTTATATCCAGAATTTCGTTTTATCCGGAGTCTTTATATACGGTGTGTACTGCAGTAAGCTTGGCTGTAGCTAAAGCTTGTTGACTGAAAGTCACATGACGTCAATGGTTTCCCTCAAGTCACATAACTTCAATCTTATTCCTCAAATCACTCGAATTTTATTTTATCCCTCAAGTCACTTGACTTCAATCTTGTCCCTCAAGTTATGTACGTCCCAGTGAGGAAGCTATAGAATGGTCTGTAGAAAGTCGTCTGTAAACTGACAGTAACGCGTTTTCATAAACGACGATTTACTCCGGAAGCTTGATGATTTGTGGAAACCAAGCTGTTGGTAGACAAACGTCCATACGCTATTTTGATTATCTCCTTAGTAAATAGCTTAGCTTATTTAAAAAAAAGAATCTTTCGATTCAGAATCAGTTCTGTCACTTGGCATTCTGTTTCTAGAGAAACTAAATCGCAACCGTCTTAGATATCACCACCACTTTCTTATGACATATCACCCTCCTTTTCTCTTCAAATACCAAACTCATTAATTCGTTACATACTACCTTCGCTTATTGACCGCTTGTATAAGGAGAGCGACTACGACTTGCTTTTAATCTCTTCGTACCTTTAAATACTGAAATCCAATCTCAAAGATTATTCTTTGAGGAATTGAGTTTCAAAACGAAAGAGTTAGAATGAAGAGTGTGTGTTTAATATTTGTTATTCTGGCAGCTAGCGAGTGTGTCTCGGAGCCTCATTGCTCCAAGTTCCACTACGAAGAGAAACTGCTAGAAAAGATGATAAGAACAGAAATTCTTGTAAAAGAAATAAAAAATGAAATGGATGCTATACAAAAATCTGTGAAAGAATCGCAGGCCGAGTTGAAAGAAGAAAAAATTCAGTGGACAACAGACATCACAGCCATGCGAGAGAATGGTTTAAAAGAGTTTACTGCGCTACAAGAGAAGGCAAACAGCGAACTGCAGAAACATATCAATGCTGTCGAGAGTCTCAAAGGTAACCAACACAGTATTACTAACTGATAAAGAACGAATAGTATTTTTATCTGTTTAATCAAAATTTATCAGTTCTTTAGTTTGTTATAGATATTTCCCATATCTACAATATTTACATCCCTTGTTCTCAGTTATCAGCCATTTTGATAGGCAAATCTGATAAGCATAAATAGATGCTGGAACTATCTATAGTCTTGGACCTAGTTGTTCCAACTTTAATCTACGATTAAACTTGCAGTCGATAAACTTGAAGGGTTATGTTTCTGAAGAGGTCTAAAATCATTTAAAGCAAAATATAAATATTCTTCTGGTGTTGTCCTACAATACGCATATTTTCAAGCAATGGTTAGTTTCGAACAACCGTTATCTGTTGTTGAGTGAGCTGGAGTACTAAGGCTCATTTTGGGGCTTAAATAAAACAGTTAGCAAGACATTAAATTATGAATGAGGTAACAAAGTATTAGAACATTAAATTATACGTACTGTATAAAATTATAAATGATTTCGCAGCTAAGGTTTCCCTGCAAATTGAAATAGAAGTGAATAAAAAACTAATTTGTTTTCGTGGAGCATAGAGCAACATTACTGCAGTGGTAGCGCGTTCGCCTCAGGATTGAAGAGTCCCGAGTTCGATCCCCACCAGTGTCCAAGATGTGGTAGTGTCCTTATACAACACAAAAAAAAATCAATATTGCACTCTCTCTCGAAAGCGATTAACATAAGTTGTAAGAAATTGATTTGCAATCGAGATTAAAATAACTAGTATATATTAAAACATAATACATGTTGTTATAAAGAAAATGCAAAACATGTTAGCTTCATTTTACCGACCATTTTGAGAGGATGATACTGTACTTACATTACAAATAGAGGGAAACCGATCAGTCATAACTGCTTTAGCTATTGCAGAAGTCATAAAATAACAAGCATATTTTCTTTACATCGTGTTATAAAATGTCTTTTTTGATACAAGAAAGTTGTCCGTTATGTAGTGAAACTATAAGCGCGATTAATGATAAATAGCTCAATAAATTATAATATTCATCGTTCAATGTACATTTTGTACATGTATTGTTTTTGCAACTTTCTTTCCTATGTCAGAATTTGAATTTACACAAAAACTATATTCTAAATACATTCGTAGGACTGAGTTTTATGAAATTAATATCCGTATCGTATTATTATAATGTAATGCCTTTATATATACTTCAGACAAGATCGTATCACCGAATGTTGCCTTTAGTGCCAAGACTGCTAGAGATGGAAGTCCTAGTAACGGCGACACCATCGTGTTTACAGAGACTCTCCTTAACATTGGTGAAGCTTACAGTACCGACACTGGAATATTCACAGCCCCGTATGGAGGAACCTACATATTTACCGTCCAGTTATGTGTTCTCGGTAGCAAATACATCTATTATGGAATAGTTGTTAACGACGTATATAAGAGTATTGCACGATATCATGACAACTATGCGACATGGCATTGCCGAAGTTCAACTGCTACTGTAGCTCTGAACTCTGGAGATAATGTCTGGGTCAAAGTAATTGCCAAATCAAGTGGAGGTATCCTGCATGACAGCAGTACACAATACTGGAACATGTTTTCAGGAATTCTCGTTCATGCTGACTAAAATATGACCTACCAGAACCCCCGAAACATTTTATTAGAACTGTAAACCGAGCAAAACGGCAAGTTTAATTTAGAACTGTAAAAGAGTCAAACTTACTGGTGTAAATAATTTTCTTGATTAAATAATGACTGACATTTCCAAGAGTGATATAAATTTTTATACATACAAATGTAGCTACTAAAGGGCTAAAATATTTAGACATATTATACCAACAGTATACTGTACAGTGAACTCCATTTATAACGAACTCCTTTGAACCATCTAAAAATGTTCCTTATATTCTAAGTTTGTTACATCCGTTCAAAACAAGTAAATAAGAAAAAATGAAAAATGTGGGCCTAGAAAATGTGTTCCTCAATCTGGAGCTTCGCTATATCCGGAGTCGTTATAAACGGAGTTTACTGTACTATATTTTATAACGCGTTGAATTGGTACTGAGCTTGTATGAATCATAATCCGAAATAGAAGTTGAAATTCTTTGAGAGGAAATTTGAATTATTCATTTATAAATTACTTTTAATATAATTTTCGGATACTTTTCTTTTTCAAAAAACAACATGCTGACATAATCAATTATTAACTTTTATAATGTAGAAAAATGCTAAAAATGAAATGACTTCATAATTGATATGGTTTTCATTTATTCAACAAGAACTTGTAGCTTTCAAGACACTATTATGCTCACTTCTAATCACATTATGTGCATGTAATATTAGTTTTATATAATTTAAAAAGTATATTACTGGACTTTTGTTGTTGTTAATTTTTGCCCAAAAGTCGGAAGTATCATTCCTATGAAAATATTTGAAATTTGTGACCAATGGTTTTAACCCCGATAATTAATTTGAACGAAATTGGTACAGAGCCATGAACCGTGCAAACCTATTATTTAAGCTTTGCACCTTTTGATTTACGGTAAGATAATTGTTTTCTATTAGTTCTCATGGCAAAATTGACTATCATGGCAGCATTGGTTGTCGTGGCAGCATTGTTTGTGACCTTGAACTTGGTGGTAGTGTGCCAATACCCTGACTCCTTGTACGGTGAACTATCCCTATGTCAACTGACATTGAAGCTGTAGCTAGAAAGATATAACATGAAAACCAACAACCAATAATATTTAACCATACAAAAGTATAAGTATAGCACCCATGCTGATCTTGACCTTCAATGTTACGAGTTCCACCCTCAAATGTAGTGTGCACATTTGTAGTACTATTCTCACATCCAGTTTCAATAAAACTGGAGCTGTAGTTGCAAAGATATAACAAGAGAACGCATACAATAGTATAAGTATAGCACCCATGCTGACCTTGACCTTCAAGTAATCGTAATATAGCACTTACGATGGCAATGACCTTTGAGTACTTTCGATATCTTATGGTCATATATATTCTTTGAAAGTATGATTAGGAGCAGTAACGAAATGAAGGTCCTAGAGTTTATTGAGTCCCAGCAGCTGTTGATTGACGACAGACGACGATAGGTTTTTCTTTATAAGCCTATGTTAATTTAAGTGACCCCCGACAGGGTCATTTTTGACCCGAAGGTCATGATTTGAACAATCCTGGTAAAAGCACTTAAGGCAATGCAACATGCCAACTATCTAAACTCTAGGTAATGTTGTCTCAGCGAAGAAGATTTTAAAGTGTTCCTGTATAAGCCTGCTTTTAATTCGCAGTACTGATGATTTTATTTTAAAAAATCTGAGAGGCTGGGGCGTTGAATTCATTATTTACCTTGGTAAATCTGAGAGGCTGGGGTGTTGAATTCATTATTTACCCGTGGTAAATCTGAGAGGCGGGGATGTTGAATTCATTATTTAGCGTGGTAAATCTGAGAGGCAGGGGTGTTGAATTCATTATTTACCGTGGTAAATCTGAGAGACTGGGGTGTTGAATTTATTATTTACCGTGGTAACACTGAAAAGCGGGGGTGTTGAATTCATTATTTACAGAGGTGAATCTGAGAGGCGGGGGCTTTGAATTCATTATTTAGCGTGGTAACACTGAGAATCGGGGGTGGTGAATTCATTATTTACCGTGGTAAATCTGAGAGGCGGGGGCGTTGAATTTCTTTTTTTTACCGTGGTAAATCTTAGAGGTGGGGTTGTTGAATACATTATTCATAGATGAAAATGTGAGAGGCGGGGGTATTGAATTCATTATTTACCCCTGGTAAATCTAAGAAGCGAGGGCGTTGAATTCATTATTTTCCGTGGTTATCTGAGAAGCGGTTGTGTTGAATTCATTATTTACCGTGGTTTATCTGAGTGGCGGGGGCGTTGAATTGATTATTTACTGTGGTAACACTGAAAGGCGGGGCCGTTGAATTCATTATTTACGGTGGTCAATCTGTGAGGCGGGGGCGTTGAATTCAACATTAACCGTGGTAACAATGAGAGGCGGGGTATTGAATTCAACATTTACGGTGGTAAATCTGAGAGGCGAGGGCGTTGAATTCATTATTTACCCTGGAAAAACTGAGAGGCGGGGGGCGTTGAATTCATTATTTACCAGTGGTAAATCTGAGAGGCGGGGTCGTTGAATTCATTATTTACCGTGGTAAATCTGAAAGGTCGGGGTGTTGAATTCATTATTTACCAGTGGTAAATCTGAAAGGTAGGGGTGCTCAATTCATTATTTACAGTGGTAAATCTGAGAGGCATGGGTGTCGAATTTCTTTTTTACGGTGGTAAATCTGAAAGGCGGGGGCGTTGATTTAATTATTTATCCATTGTAAATGACAAGATAGTACATGTATGAACTATTCTCTATTTCATTTCCTAGACACAAATTTAAGACAAAACAATTAAGTTATATTAACATGACGACACATAAAACGAATTGGTGACGGCATTGTACTTTTTTCGTTCTTTTTTATAATTGAATGTTCTGATTTCCAATTAGGGCCAGTCTGTTTCTATAAAAAGGGCGGAAGGCTTACAACTAACATCATCAACAGACGACATTTAATTTGTCGTCTGTTCAGGAACAAGCGAAGGACGCGTAACTTCAACATACATTCAATAAGAAGTAAGAGTAATAATTTTTGTAACCGGATAATGCATATGACAAACGCCCCTAGAAGAGATAATTTATTTTAGGTTTTCAAGGGATACCCCTGGTTCTTATACATGCCAGGTTTATAACACCCACACATTTGACCTCGAATTTTAAGTCTCATCCGAAAGACTGTTAAGTAATTTTAGCTGGTCAGCCCCGGTAATCGAACCCGCAACCCCGAGATTACAAGTCTCGTGCTCTACCTATTTAGCTAACCGGGTTGTATCTCTAACAAATACTTGGCATTTAACTAAAAAAAACTTAACTACCTTGAATGTTGTGATATTGGTTGTGGTCATATACAGTAAGTTCCCATGTTCTGACTTGGCACTACCTAAAACAGAAACATATACCTTGGAAGACGGAATTCAAATATTAACAATATATCGTTTTTATTCAACAAAATCTTTTTTTTACGTCGCTCTCTGTTTTCATCATTGTAGATTTATATCTTACTTTCTGTAAAGTTGTGAGTATCTTCTTCGGTTATATGGCGATTCACGACAACTTTATCATCTAAATCAAGTATTCTGTTAGCTAAAGACTCTAGCGTACGTTCAGCGTCAGCCATATTTTTGTCGTTAAATTACGTCACGTTTGTACGTGCACGTCACACTAGTGCAGTTATGTGAAAAAAGCCCTGTGCGTGCAAGGCCAAAAACTGATTATACTTCGCGAGGACGGATTTACGATTCAAAAGTGTTAATATATTATAGTAACATAAGTATTTTAGATAAATATTAAACGAAACTTCTAACGCGCCACCTGTCCCTTTCCTTTCCTTATTTATTTAATTATCAACATGCCAGCTTATTTTCAACTATCAATACACAAAAGCTGCCACGTGTTGCATTTATGAAGACCCAGGGTAGATACGTCCATTTAATGAATATCAAACTGGTCGAGTAATAAATTGTGTGTAACAATATTCGAATGATAACAGGAGGACTAACCGAGTTGAAACATAATTACATGTGTGTTGTACAGAAAGAGAAAAGCGCGCACTTAGTCCAAAGACCTTCACTCAGTTCCAAAAGAAAGTGTGCACTTTGTTTTCTGTTATTTTTCATCGACTACTTTTCTGAAAGCCTATATATTTGGTACCAAAATTGAGATCTGTTTACGTACAATATGGCGAACATTTTAGATTTTGAGTTGCGCTCGTTTTAAGTGGTTGTTTTTAAACGAGAAAGGACGGGGTTTTAAAATATTTAAAATTAAGAAGTGCATACTTTCTTTTGGAAGTGAGTGTATATTGCTTAGACGTTTCGTCGCATACTAAGAGAGGTAACTCATGCGAGAATATCGCACACACATGCTGATGTTATCTCCCTTACCGCTATTTTTCGAGATGATACGTTTGGTTTTGGTCAGATACTCCATTTGTTTTCCCCCATTGACTTACATTATAAATCTAGTCAAAAGGTGACCCTGTATCATACCCACCTATAGAGTGTTGACCAATGAAATTACTTTTTTCGAACAGATTAGTCTCTCAGACACCAGAAACTGCTGTTTTTATATGGGGTTGACCAACCCAGTTTTTTACAATTTGGCAAGGGAGACAACCACCCCGCTCAGTCAGGTGAGATTTAGGGGTCTAAACCGCATGTGTACACCTTCTATTCACATGGCGATTTCAGTGTTATTTGTTATGATAACCAATCCTAAAATATTCATTCGCGTGCAGAAGACATTGCATTTTATTTTTCAAATGAGTTTTTTGCATTTGTAAACACAACCTTTTCTACCAATCAGGTAATGTCTCATTTTATCTTACGGTTTTCCCTGTACTTGTTTCAGCCAATCCCTGAGCCGGACTGCAATAGGATCATCTGACCTTTTGCTATTTTCGTATTAGAAACATATTTGTTAAGTATTATGATGATTATCGTTACGGTCATGGTATTATTATTTAATAATACATATGCTATAAACATGTAGTAGCACTTTTGTACAGATAATTTTTTTATCCTTCTCGTATAACTGCCCTAGGGTGACGTTAACGTAAAGAATATGGTTAATAATAATTCCATATTGTTCGAAATCAACTTAAAATTGCATATCAATTGTCTACGGTAAAGACTGAGTTTTCACCTTTTACCGAATAAAGAGATGAACCCGATCTGATAACTGGTCAGTATGCCGAGAATAGACAGTAATACAACAGCAAGCCAACAATAATATTTTAATTATGAAATGACGAATTAAGTATACACACTCTTTAATAAGTACAAGTATATAGCAGTTCTTTCTTGAACAATGTTGTCTAAAAGACAGCTATATCCCCCGCCTCAAATATGATCATTGAAGGAATTAATGTTTGTGAGTACCGTAATTTCCGGACAATAGGGCCTTCACTGTATTGGCAGCACCCATATAAAAGGTAAAGTGTTTGTTTATTATAGCGTCACCCGTATTTAAAGGGCTAGCCATTCTGACTTATGAGACACCTTCTTTTTTAGCACATGTACCTCCCGAATCCTATCCTATTAATACCAGGCACCAGGCAGGTAGGCATACGGTAACCATTAATTAACTAGCTGGCGGCTCATAAACCGGCCATATCAGAGCGGACCCCTGCTGGTATTCGAACCTTCGACCTCCCGTCGAATTTTAGAACTAAAAATAAAAGTATAAGCCGCTCCGGCATATTGGCCGCAGCATATATACCGAATATATATTGCAGTTATTTAGGCGTTTAAAACGAGTCGAGCGGAGCAAGTTTGGTCAAAAATCCGACATAGTTACGTACTTGGCATTTTCTTGAAGACGGCACGGGACAGACGAGACGTGATTCCTATATGGAGGATGTGTAATGATACATTTTAAAACTGCTGTCCATTCGTGAACGTTAACCTTTTATTCTCGAATGTTCTACAATATAGATTTATCGTTTTCCAGACTCACTACAGATAAATTCAACCCCCGAACAGAGAGAGGCATTTTAGAAACATCTGTGTCTTGCCGTAGGACACCACCAACGTGACACTGCATGGTTGGGATCGAGCACGGAACCCCTCATATCCTGAGGTGAACGCGCTAACACTGCGCGACTGTGGGCTCCACAGGAACGTTGACTGGTTTCATCCAATTCTTTACTCAACAAGCATGTGTGATAGTGTTTTAATTTAAATCTCAGTGTAACTTTATTAAACAAAGTCTTTCCACTTTTTGCTTTCAATAAACATTATATTTGCACAAATGTCACTAATGCTTATATGTTACAAAAATCCAGTTAACGAGTAATCTGAATAATTTGTTATTTCGTTGAGCAAGGAGGCAAATCTCTAGACTTCTAAAGAAGTTTTGTTAATGATACATACTTCATAAAATTGAGTGGTATAATTTGTCAAACTCCAAAGTAATTTAGCCTATTTGATTTCGATCTTATCTTTCTGGTTTTCTTAGAGAGGGTCCTCCAGCTAAAATACTGACGCACGCGTTGTAGGTTTTTATGATAGTATATAATAGACAAAAGTACTTGAAATCCTTTATTCTGACATTTATAAATACCTACAAAGCAAACAATTATCTAAGAGGGGGGCAATTTAAACATATCTAATTTCCGCAAGTGTTTGCTGATAAAGCATTAAATATATTCTTTTTACAAAACATTTTACACACTAACAAAAAGAAATATTTGTCTGTCACGCAGGACTGAGGTATCAAGTGCAAAAGTAAGTACGAAATAAAGAGACCAAATTATGCTGAGACAGCCATCTTTTATTTAGTTTTGATATTTACATTACAATTGAACAATTAAAACGTATTTTTCTGTAGCTCTTCTGCACCATCTAAGAATCCTCATAAGCCGTTTGATTATTCGCTGACTTCTATCAACTTGTGGTTCCGTTCATTTCGAAGAAAGGTAACAGTAAACTCCGTATATAACGAACTCCTGACTCAAAATACCCGAGAATATGTTATATCCATCTAGAAGTATCATATCTATTAAAGAAGAAATCAATCGGACCAAGAGTTTATCCAGAATTTAGTTATATCTGCAGTCGTTATATACGGTGTTTACTGTAGTTAGCTTGGCTGTAGCTAAAGCTTGTTGACTGAAAGTCACATGGCTTCAATTCTATACCTCAAGTCACATAACTTCATTTTTTCCCTCAAGACACGTTACTTCAATCTCTTCCCTCAAATCACTCAAATTTAATCTTATTCCTCAAGTCACGTGACTTCAATCTTGTCCCTAAAGTCATGTACGTTCCAGTGAGGAAACTATGAAATAGCACGTAGAAAGTCGCCGATAAATGTTGCTGACAGACAGTAACGCGTTTTCATATTTGCCGCTTAATTCCGGAAGCTTACTATCAAGAAATTTGATAAATAACAAAATGATTTGTGGAAACCAAGCTGTTTGTAGGCAAATGTCCATACATCCTGAAAACTGCTGCTTTTGTATATTTGGGCTCCTTTATCCTCGAAATATGCACTTCTAAAGCGTTTAATTAAACCTTTAAATATCTCTTTTAATATCTCGCAATTAATTCCTGTAATTCAGATTTCAAGCAGAATTGCTGAAGCCACGTGATCAAAAACTTGGCGTCTAGCAGTGTGATCCCTGCAAACGATATTGGTGCATATTTCTTTATTACTTCAGTGATAGATTTTATCACTTTAAAACAGTTTTGGCTTTTTTGATTATCTCCTTAGTGAAGAGCTTAGCTTATTCCAAAAAAAAAGAAACGTTCGATTCAGAATCAGTTCTGTCACATGGTATTTTGATTCTAGAAACACTAAATCGCACCCGTCTTAGATATCAACACCACTTTCTTTTGACATATCACCCTTCCTTTCTCTTCAAATACCAAACTCATTAATTCGTTACATACTATCTTCACTTATTGACCGCATGTATAAGGAGAGCGACTGAGACTAGCTTTTAATCTCTTGGTACCTTTAAATACTTAAATACAATCTCATAGATTATTCTTTAAGGAACTCCAGTACCAAAAGAAGCAAGTTAAAATGAAGATTGTGTGTTTAATATTTGTTATTATGGCAGCTAGTGAGTGTGTCTCGGAGCCTCACTGCTCTAATTTCCATTACGAAGAGAAACTGCTAGAAAAGATGATAAGAACAGAAATTCTTGTAAAAGAAATAAAAAAGGAAATGGATGCTATACAAACATATGTGAAAGAATCGCTGGCCGAGTTGAAAGAAGAAAAAATTCAGTGGACAACAGACATCACAGCCATGCGAGAGAATGGTTTAAAAGAGTTTACTGCGCTACAAGAGAAGGCAAACAGCGAACTGCAGAAAAATATCAATGCTGTCGAGAGTCTCAAAGGTAACCAACACCGTATTACAAACTGATACAGAACAAATAGTATTTTTATCTGTTTAATCAAAATTTATCAGTTCTTTAGTTTATTATAGATATTTCCCATATCTACAATATTTACATCCCTTGTTCTCAGTTATCAGCCATTTTGATAGGCAAATCTGATAAGCATAAGTAGATGCTGGAATTATCTATAGTCTTGGACCTAGTTGTTCCAACTTTAATCTACGATTAAGCTATCAGTCGATAAGCTTGCAGGGTTATGTTTCTGAAGAGGTCTAAAATCATTTAAAGCAAAATATAAATATTCCTCTGGTGTTGTCCTACAATACGCATATTTTCAATCAATGGTTAGTTTTGAACAATCGTCTCCTGTTGTTGAGTGATCTGGAGTACTAAGGCTCATTTTGGGGTTTAGATAAAAGATAGTTAGCAAGACATTAAATGAATGAGGTAACAAAGTATTAGAACATTAAATTATACAGTCTGTATAAAAATATAAATGCTTTCGCCGTTAATGTTTCCCCGCAAAATGAAATAGAAGTGAATAAAAAAACTAATTTGTTTTCGTGGAGCATGGAGCAACCTTAGTGCAATGGTAGCGCGTTCGCCTCAGAATTGAAGAGTCCCGAGTTCGATCCCCACCAGTGCCCAAGAAGTGGTAGTGCCCTTTGGCAAGACAAACATAATTCAATATTGCATCAAAAGCGATTAACATAAGTTGTAAGAAATTGATTTGAAATCGAGATTAAAATAATTAGTATATATTAAAATATATACATGTTGTTATTCAGAAAATGCAAAACATGCTAGTTTCATTTTACCGACCATTTTGAGAGGATGATACTGTACTTACAGATAGAGGGAAACCGATCAGCCATAACTGCTTTAGCTATTGCAGAAGTCATAGAAAACAAGCATATTTATTCTTTGCATCGTGTTATAAAAAGTCTTTTTTTTATACAAGAAATGTGTCCGTTATGTAGTGAAACTATAAGCTCTAGTTATTATAGATAGTTCAATAAATTATAATATTCATTGTTCAATGTACATGTCTTGTTTTTGCAACTTTCTTTCCTTCGCCAGAATTTTAAATAATACAAAATCTATGGGATATGGTAATATTCATATCGTACTATTATAATGTAATGCCTTTATATATACTTCAGACAAGATCGTATCACCGAATGTTGCCTTTAGTGCCAATACTGCTAGCAATAAAAGTCCTAGTAACGGCGACACCATCGTGTTTGCAGAGGTTCTCCTTAACCTTTGTGAAGCTTACAGTACCGGCACTGGAATATTCACAGCCCCGCATGGAGGAACCTACATATTTACCGTCCAGTTATGTGTTTACGGTAACAAACACATTAGTCATGGCATAGTTGTTAACGACGTATATAAGAGTTTTGTAAATTATCATGACAACTATTCTACAGTTCAGTGTCACATTTCAACAGCTATTGTAGCTCTCAACTCAGAAGATAAATCGATAATAAGTAACCGTTGAGAATAATATAAAAAATGTGTTTTATTTAATTTAATGCTTTCATATATAACTATACATGTACTGTTATCATTGATGAATTTGTATAATATGAACAACAAAGTTGCGGAATGTAATAATTAATTTAAAAAAAAAAATTTCAGACTGCATTCAGTTCAATTCAAGTTAGATATGTGTGTAGAATATCATATAATTAAAAAGAAAAACAATTGTCGAATTGTTGTTGTAGTTTTATTGGCCATAAATTCGAAGACAGTGTGGAACACGGAACCTTGGCCACTTTCTTTCCGTATTAATAAATAGCTCTAGGCGCTGAAAAGATTTGGTGTAACTGTATAATATAGACAGACCTGAACAAAGGTCACTTATCGGAAGAACCTGGATTGGTCCTAGTGAAAAAACCGTCGTTAATCAAAGGTGTTTTATCGTAGATGAATAGTATACAGTGTCACTGCTGGTGTGTGTATGCAGGTGGTCTTTAACACATGTTGGACTATGCTATATGTTCCGGACAATCTTAGCATAGCGGTTGAATTGTCAACCAACTAGCTAGAATCAGTGAATAACGGTAACGGGGGCCTGAAAGTACACATTACTTTTAAGGCATATCCGGCCTATGTTATTCAACTGTATTCATAAAGAGCATTGATAAAACCTGTTTTATTCTTGTTAGATATAAAGATATGTCAGCCTCCGTGGTTGAGTGGTTAAAGTCGCTGACTCATAGATTGCGGTTCATGGGTTCGAGCCCTGCTACCGACTATGTCTCTTTATATAAGAAAGTTGGCAGTTACTGAATGAGGATAGGAGTCTAGTACTGGTTCTTCCCAGGAATGATAGTCAGATGAATAGCCCGCATGTAAAAATGACCAAATAATACTGTTGGAACGGGCGTTAAACTCGATATAAAGATAAGAAGGTACAAACAAATGAATGAATGGACAGAACAATAAAGTTACAATAAGTTGAAAGATAATCTTTTCTTTTATATGTTAATACCTGGATATACAAAACCTATCTATATAGTGTACACTTAAAGTTAATTATTAATTATCTAACAGCATGTTTGTAGTTTGAATTTGTGATGAATTGGTAGTATATGTTTATGACCACAAGTATAATCAAATAAAGAAGCATTTCACGTACCTCTATTGTGCATGGAAACAGACATTCTGAACATCGGGAGTGTTCTAGCATGCTGTTAAAGCCCCATGATCATTTACTCATGGGACACTTTTATTAACAAGAAAGCTGTTTTACTCATACAACAACAACTAGATATAAAGATAAGAAAGTCACAAACAAATGAATGGATAGAACACCTGAATAACCAGATTAAACCAACATGATTCCTGCTAAAATATATTTATATTCTTAAAACTTCAGATACTCCTAAATCTTCGAATAGAATAAAGATAGAACTGTGATCTATTTAATCGAAAGCAATTTTGAGTATACCTTTCGTTCATATATCTTTTAGATTCTTCACGAAACAAGCGTTGTCATTTTAACATCATTGAAAAAAAACTGAGCTGTATTCAGGGGTATTTTGCAGAATGTTGGTCCAAAAGACTTACAGCTTAAAATCCTGATCACATGACACTATTAATTTTGTCGTCTGCTTCTGAGCAAACGTAGAACACGTCGATAATAATTTTAGTAGACATTAGGCAAAAATGGGTTAAAAAGATTATTGTTATGGTTTTGGTGTAAAAGCACGTTATAATTTCACCGAGTGGGCACCAAAAGTGATATTTTCACGAGTGGCGCAGCCACGAGTGAGAATAACATGTTTTGTTGTTCACGAGTGAAATTAACGTGATACTACTCCGATACCAACAATTTTTCTGTTTATTTTATAGTTAAAACTCTACTTTTATTGAGTTTGTTTCTATAGAATATCGAAATTCGCGGGGAACGTCACCAGAAAACATAGCGCAAATGACGTCATTGTAACGACGTCATCGTCGCATGGTTTCCAGCATTAATTACGCTCGGTATACTTGTTGACGTAAATCCGGGTTAAAGATTGCAAAAACAGTGAAAGTAAAAATGGTAATCCACTGTTTCAAAACTGTGGATTATCACTTTTATTTCACTGAGAAAACTATAATTCACTGGAAAACATGAAATAAAGCGTATTATTCATTGTCTTACTGTAGTAATTGTCAATGTTATTCTCCGGAAAGATAGCTATATAACCATGAATAAAATATGTTTGCGGTCCAATATGAAGGTCGTGTAATAATAGGCATTAACTATGTGAAGGTATTTAAACATCGATCCAACAACATAATACACAAGTTACAGACTGAACACGCGCAGATCTACGTATAGGCCCTAAACTGTTCTACGCCCAGAAGGGGGCTAATATTTTTGCGATGTAAAGATTAATTCCTATATTAGGGTGAAATATATATTTCTTGCTCACCACACGGGTTGCTCTTGCAAAAAACCTATCGCATACTTATTCCATTTATGCTTCTTTTGAGACCATTTCTGACTTACGTTTCTGAATCTGTAAGATGGTTGTTGCACATAGAGAATAAAGGTTTCACACTTCCTTCCTGTATTTGCATTTTACAGATTATAGACTTTAACTCTTGTCTTTGATATCATGAAGCAACATTATGCGTGGAGATTATTTGCGCTGCTCCTGAGAGCTGAGTCTTATACGGTATACTTCTAACCGGAAGTCAGTGGATAGGAGCTTTATTTAAACACTGATCGATTGTTATTTCTTATAGTATATTAAGCATCTTCGTTTCCGCGTATGTTCTAATCAACTACTCGATGGAATTCAAATAAATCTTATTGTAAACTTTAGTAACATGAGGAGATGCGCATGTAATTAACGTGTTATGTTACATGTATTTCTTCGATTTATGACCCTTTGATTATAGCTACTATAAATATCGGTGTAACCGCGCATGTTCTCAGCAACCATTGGCTGGAATTGAATGCAACGTCATAAGGAGCTTCAGTAATAAGAGTTGTGTGTGTAATTTAGATTGTTTATAGTCCTGGCCGACCCTATAACTTCTTTCAGGTGAAACTGCTAAGTCTCCTGACTGGCGCAGGTTGAAAAGACAGATGCAGATACTGTGTAATCCGGGCACCAGACCATAGTTCTTTCACGAATAGACACCTTATTTTACGTACCCGGTGTATAGCGAGGATACAAACAGGACTACCTCTGGGTTTCATACCAGTTCATCTCTTGATTGGTGGGAAACACTGACAATTTCCAGTGCCCCGGCCTAGATTCGAACCGGGGATCTCCAGATTGGTAGTCGAGAGCGTTAACCACTGGACCACCGCGCCACCACAGTAACAAGAGTTGTTCATCTTATCAGCATGTTCCGGTGGGATGATTTGGCTCCTACTTATGGGCCTTTGATTATTTTTATATGTAGTATATATATTTGTATATCTAGCATCGTTTTGTTCATACCAATTCTCAGAAAACACTGGCTGAAAGTCAATCAACCTTTCGGAGAATTTTCGGTATAAATAGCTTGTGCTATTACACTATACCGGTATATTCTGGTTAGACGATTTTTCACACAGAGCCATTAGATTATTGCCACCTGTGGCATGTATACATGATATAGCAACTTTATTAAACCGTGCTTGTCTGAAACACAACTCAAATAGAAAGTAAGGGATTGAGTTAACATTTCTCAAAGTGATATAGGTTATTGAGAGAAAGCGCGGTAATCAGATATAATAGACTAGCAACCCTAATTCAAAAAAATCCCAATTCTTAATCATCTCCCTTTCAATTATGACATAACGTTTGTCAAAAACAAAAGTCCAAATTTATTAAGTGATTTTACCTGATATTATTCACAGTGTTTCACCGGAATTGAGAGGAAGTTCTATATCTACGAACCGCAACTCTTGCTTGACCCATTTGTAAATTATCTCCCTCTTTAATGTGAAATTAAGCTTATTATGAGTATAACTAATCACCAAAATGCTAAGCTGAAATTACACAGAAATATATGCAGCGTTAATAGAAAGTACAGTCGTGAAAAATAAATCAAAATACGCTTTATAACCCTTCTTAAATAATTCTATATCTTTGAACCGCAACACTTGTTTGATCCATATTTAAATTAACTCCGTTTTTAATGTGAAGTTTCCTGAATATGAGTTTACTTCGGGGAGCGTTAAATGTTTCTACTGATTCCTTGTTTCATGTAAGATGTCATTTGAAGGATATGACTAGAGGACTGACAAATGACAGCTGGTGAGCGGTTAGAATAGATCACCCTAAGCATATGTATTGAGGATTACAAAAAACCTGCCTTCTTTACTGTTGGGGAGTGTAATTTTTTGTTGTTAATATGACCCGTATGTCCAGTTTTGACTGTGCTACATAGACTTGATATTGACATTCACCTAGTGATCAACAGATACATTCTAACCTAGACTCGATATTCACCTTAAAAATCTGAGAAGTGGGGGCGTTGAATTCATTATTTACAGTGGTAAAGAACAAGAAAATCTCTTACAAATATTTCGCATTTAACTCAATAAACTTAATTCCCTTGAATTTGTGATATCGGTTTTGGTCAAATACGTTTCCCATGGTTTTATTAAACTTCTATAAAACAAATGCTTAATTAACGTCATGTTTACGTAATTAATCTCATGTTTACGTAACTAACCTCAGGTTTACGAAATTAATCTCATGTTACGTAATTGTGCAGTTTATGGCACATCTAAAATCTGCTACAACTCAATGTATGTAATTTATAGAATAGTATATGGCGCCTTTGAGTGATAATCGCCCCGGTAATGGAATAATTGCCTTGATCAGCCATTTATTTTCCTGTATAATACACAGTTTACATATGCGTTTCCCATTTGTCATTTATTCCACTAGAATCAAACTGACTTGCCCAGATCATGGCTTAAAGGTGAGTTATCAATCAAGACCATGCTCATTCAACTGTAGTAAGATTTGTGTTCTTTGCTATACATTAATATATATTTTATGTCTGTTTGTTTTCAACTGTTGTAAGTCTATCTGAATTGGCACTACCTAAAACAGAAACATATAGCCTGGAAGACGGAATTCAAATACAGTATTAACAATATACAATTTTTATTCAACAAAATCGTTTTTACGTCGCTCTTTGTTTTCATCATACGAGATTTATATTTTACTTTCTATGAAGCTGTGAGATTCTTCTTCGGTTACATGACGATTCACGACGCGCTTTCTGACTATTTTATCATCTAAATCAAGTATTCTGTTAGCTAAAGACTCTAGTGTACATTAAGCGTCAGCCATGTTTTTGCTGTTAAAATACGTCAAGTTTGCACGTGTACATTTTCCTAGGGCAGTTAAATGGGATAATAGCCATGCGCGTGCAGGGCCAAAAACTGACCTACTTCGGGAAGACGGATTTACGATTTTTTCTTTATTCAAAAGTGTTAATATATATATAGTAACATATGTATTTTAGATATATGCTAAACGAAATTTCTAACGCACCACCTGCCTTTTGCCTTATTTATTTAATCATCAATCTGCCAGCTTATTTTTAGCTATCGGTGCACAAAAGCTATCATGTTTTGCATTTATGAAGACACTGGGTAGATACGTCCATTTAATGAATTTCAAACTGATCGAGTAATAACTTGTGTGTAACAATTTTCGAATGATAACAGGACGAGGACCCAGTTAAAACATAATTATGTTGTACAGAAAGAGAAAAGCGCGCTCTTAGTCCAAAGACCTATAAGCTAAGACATTTCGTTGCATACTGAGAGAGGTGATTCGTACAAGAATATCACACACATATGTTGTTGTTATCTCCCATCCCGCTTTTTTCGACATGATACGTTTCACTTTGTTATGAGGTATTGCCTATTTTCATATTATAAACAAACATATTTGTAAAGTATTATGATAATCATCTTTACGGTCATGGCATCATTCTATAAATTGGCTCGCGCATGCGATAATCGACCAAGCGACGTAAACGGTTACTAGTGACGTCATCACTTGATTAAAATGGCCACCGCCGAGGAGTCAATGGAATAGCTATGAAAAGAGATAATTTAAAGACAAAGTGATGGGAAAAAGAAATTAAAGAATGAGTGATACAAGATACACATGTGAAACAGCATCACTACGTTTATTATGTTTCAACTCGGTCACTACACCAAGGGGAGCGGTGGTGTAGAAGTTTAGGTGTCGCCGTTCATCCCGGAGGTTGCGGGTTCAAGCCCCACCAAGGTCACAACCGTACTTCCTCATATGACACCAGTACTGGTTTTTCCAGGAAGCGGACTCGAGAGTGACTCGATAAGCTAAAGGCTTTCTTCACAATCAAGCTAAAATAAATTAGAAAAAACTACTATGTAATAGACGACGAGTGACGATAAAAACTTCAAGAAATGTCTACGTAGGAAGGAAAAACACAAACTTAAAGTCATTATCACTGAATGAACTTGATGTGTCCATCCATTACTGGGTTTCTAGTATCAGTAATTCTTGCAAATGATATTGACTGTCGTATCAGATGAGAATAATCATACGGTAAGGTATTTATTATAGACGGTCATTCACGACTGAGCCCGGCCTGAACGTATAAATCGGCCCTCGGACGGGCTAAAGCCCTTTCGCCGTTATGCTCCCTACGGGCAGATTATCACGTCCCGGCCCGGATCAGTCGTGTATCTTTCTCTACGTTAGACTTTATTTTTTCAGCACCATTAACATATTTAAAAATGCGTATAAATACATGTGCATAGCCTCATATAATAATGTAGTTTATGGCATACATAATAACATGTAAAAATGTAGAAATAATACATGTTTATACAAATATCGAATATTTTAATACACCACACAAATTGAGCGAATACGTTCGGAGCAAAATGTTTTAAATTATATATTGTTTTTGATTTCGATAACTCCTGTTGATACTAAAGTTATATTTGCGTAATGAGTAGTTTCCATTGATTGTGATACTATTACCTCCTGATCACACGACGAGCAAAATGATGTATATGATCACGTGATTCCTCACCGAGACATCGTATTTGATGTATTCTTCTATTATAATTCTATATTGTTCGAAATAAACTTAAAATTGCATATGAGTCTACAGTATAGACCGAGTTTTGACCTTTTACCGAATGAAGAGATGAACCCGATCTAATAGCTGGTCAGTATGCCGAGAATAGACAATAAAACAACAGCAATCTAACAATACTATTTTAAGTATGGAATGACAGAATTAAGTATACACACTCTTTAATAAGTACAAAAAAAACAAAAATAATATCAAACAGGGAATGCCACGTACCAAAAACGCAGCCTCCCCAAGTTTATGTCAGTTTTCTTGAACAATGCTGTCTAAAAGACAACTATATCCCCCGCCGCAAATATGAACATTGAAGGAATTAATGTTACTGAGTACCGTAATTTCCGGACAATAGGCCGTTCACTGTATTGGCCGCACCAATATATTTTTACGATTTTAGAAACAAAAGTGAACGTATAGGCCGCTCCGGCATATTGGCCGCGGCTGATACGCCGAATATGATGCAGTTATTAAGGCGTTTAAAACGAGTCGCGCAGAGCAAGTTTGGTAAAAATCCGACATACTTTCTGATTTTACTTGACATTGTTGAAGACGGGACGGGGCAAAAGAGACGGCCGGACCTGCATGATTCCTATATGGAGAGGGGGAGTGTAATGATACATTTCATAACTGCTGTCCATGCGTGAATGTTTACTTTTTATTTTCGATTGTTCTACAATATTAGATTTATCGTTTTCGCAACTCACTACCAATAAATTTACCCCCCGAACAGAGATGGGCATTGTAGTAACATCTGTGTCTTGCCAAAACAGCCCTCCCATCTGAGGATAACGCGCTAATACTGTCCAGCTGTGGGTTCCTAAAGAACGTTGAATGGTTTTATCCAATTGTTTATATCAACAAGCAAGAGTGATAGTGTTTTATTCTAAATCTCAGTGTAACTTAAAAAACAAATTCTTTTTACTTTTGGCTTTCAATAAACATATATTTGCACAAAAGGTTTTGCAGTTTGATGTCAATATTGCTTATGTTACAAAAATCAAGTAATCCGAATAATGTGTTATCTCATTGAGCAGTTGGGTAAATCTCTAGACTTCTTCAGAAATTTGATAATGATATATACTTGATAAAATTGAGTGGTATAATATGCATTGTCAAACAATAAACAAAGTACTTAAGCCTATTTGATTTCAACCTTATCTTTCTGGGATACTTAGAGAGGGCCCTTCAGGCTAAATACTGACGCACGCATTTTAGGTTTTTCTGATAAGCCTATTTGATTTCAACCTTATCTTTATGGATTGCTTATCGAGGGTCCTTCTGGCTAAATACGCAAGCATTGTAGGGTTTTATGATAGTGTACAATAGATAAAAGGTACTTAAAATTCTGTATTGTGACATATCTTTTATATATACCCTCAAAGCAAACACTTATATAAGAAGAAGGAGCAAATAAAACATACCGAATTTGCGTAGGTGTTTTCCGATCAAGCATTAAGATATAATGTATTTTCTGTAGCTCTCCTGAACCTTAATGAGTCCTCAAGAACTGGTTGCATATCCGCTGATTTCTATCAAATCGTGGTGCCGTTTATTTTGAAGGGTAACAAACTGCTGGTAAAGTTTTCATATTTAATAAAGAAGATATAAATCGGGTCTAGAAATTGTGTCCTTTATTTCACGAATTTCGCTTATAGCGACAAACGTTGAACATGACTTCCATCTTATCCCTCAAGTCAAATGTCTTCAGTCTTATCCCTCAAGTCATGTACGTTCCAGTGAGGAAACTATGGAATGGCCTGTAGAAATTCGCCTGTAAATGTTGCTGTCTGAAGGTAACACGTTTTCATATTTGCTGCTTAACTCCGGAAGCTTGAAGTCAAGTAATTCAATAAATAACTAAATGATTTCTGGAAACCAATCTGTTTGTAGACAAATGTCCATACATCCTGAAAACTGCTGCTTTTGTATATGTGTGTTCCTTTATCATCGAAATGTGTGAAAAGTATCAGCCCCTCAATCCGAAGATTAAATGTAAGGGTCCTTTCAGAAAACACATCACTAGGTTGGGTTTGTATCCTGAAGTTTATCTGGTTTTATCCCAGTTAGTTTCGAACTTTTACTAGATAATTCGTATGGAGAAGTCTTAATGGTCCAGATACATGAGAGTCTCAATTCTCATGTAGGCAGTTGTATTAACGATAATGGGATAGATAAATTGACAATTGACCATTGAATGCCAATAACTAATTACTAAAATGTATATAATAACATTGTTCAAAAGTTTCATATCTCCCGCGATGCTTCGTTATGAAATACACCCAGTGACTCATTTAACATATCACCTACACACTACATTCGGGTCGATGTGGTTGTTCTGAATTTGGAATTGAATTTAAGATGCATTTCTGAAGTGCTCGGTTAAGCGATTTTTCTTCTTGAAATTGTTTCCTTCAATTTCGCAAGATGGATGCGATTTCGTAGTTCTTCATTGAGAAATGTTTCCTATATCCACTTTTCGAATACTTACATTTATGTAATAAGCCTTTTAATATCTCGGAATTGATCTTTTTAATTCCGGATTCCAAGCAGAATTGTTGTAATCACGTGATCATCAAGCAGCGTGATCCCCGCATGTACAAACGATATTTTGTTGTATTATTTCATTGATACATTTTTCTCATTAGTGTTGTAATCTTTAAACAGAACTTTGGCCTTTTTATTATCTCCATAGAGATAGAATGTCTAGAGATTCAGAATCAGTTCTGTCACATGGCATTCTGATTCTAGAAAAACCAAACTGCACCCTTCTTAGATATAACCACCACTTTCTTATGACATATCATCCTCCCTTTCTCTTCAAATACCAAACTCATTGATTAGTTACATAATACCTTCACTTATTGACCGCATGTATAAGGTGAGCGACTGAGACTTGCTTTTAATCTCTTGGTACCTTTAAATACTTAAATCCAATCTCATAGATTATTCTTTAAGAAATTCCAGTATCAAAAGAAACAAGTTAAAATGAAGATTGTATGTTTAATCTTTATTATTCTTGCAGCTAGTGAGTGTGTCTCGGAGCCTCATTGCTCCAAGTTCCATTACGAAGAGAAACTGCTAGAAAAGATGATAAGAACAGAAATTCTTGTAAAAGAAATAAAAAAGGAAATGGATGCTATACAAAAGTCTGTGAAAGAATCGCTGGCCGAGTTGAAAGAAGAAAAGATTCAGTGGACAACAGAGATCGCAGCTATGCGAGAGAATGGTTTAAAAGAGTTTACTGCGCTACAAAAGAAGGCAAACAGCGAACTGCAGACAAATATTAATCTTGTCGAGAGTCTCAAAGGTAACCAACGTAGTATTACTAACTGATATAAATCGAAATTCATTAGTTCTTTAGTTTTTTTTAGCTATAGTCATGGGCATAATTGTTCGAAACTTTAATCAACGATTAAGCTAACAGCAGATAAACTTTAAGGGTTATGTTTTTGAAGACATTTAAAACATTTCAATGCAAAGTCAAAATATTTCTATGGTGTTGTCGTTCAAAACATATGTTTTTCAACCAAAAGTTAATTAACGGTTAGCTTAACAGCTGGTTAATGTTTTGAACAACCGTGTCCTGTTGTTGAGTGGGCGGGAATACTACGGCTCATTTTGGGAATTAAAGAAAAATGTTAGCAAAACAGTAATTTATGACTAGACATGTACCTTCATTTTTAGAGACTAATTCTGTACTTGCAGATACTGTCATAGTTAACTGTTTAATTTATTATTATTTATTACAGAAGTGATAAAATCAAGCATTTTTTTATTTTTATATCGTGGTATAAAATGTCTTTTTTATGCATCAAAGTTGTCCGTTATGTAGTGAAACTATAAGCGCTAGTCACAATAATGAGCACACTGACATTTATTGAAGTATTTTTGCTACTTTCTTTCCTATGTCAGAATTTTAAGTTAGACACAACTCGATGGGCTTAGATGTATAAAATTAATATTCATATCGTAGTATAAAGTAATGCCTTTATATATACTTCAGACAAGATCGTATCACCGAATGTTGCCTTTAGTGCCAGATATGTTAGAAATACAAGTCCTAGTAGTGGCGACACCATCGTGTTTAAAGAGACTCTTCTTAACCTATATGAAGCTTACAGTACCGACACTGGAATATTCACAGCCCCGCATGGAGGAACCTACATATTAACCGTCCAGTTATGTGTTTACGGTGACAAATACATTGATCATGGTATAGCTGTTAACGACGTATATAAGAGTATTGCACGATATTATGACAACTTTGTGAATTATCATTGCCGAAGTACAACTGCAACGGTAGCTCTGAACTCAGGAGATAATGTCTGGGTCAAAGTTATAAGCAAATCAAGTGGAGGTATCCTGTATGACAGCAGTACGAACTACTGGAACATGTTTTCAGGAATTCTCGTGCACGCTTAGTAAAATATTTCGCCAGAATATTTTCATTTAGAGTTAAATGGTTGATAATCTTAAGACTGAAATAATCTTGATGAATGATCACTCAGCTCTTTGAAATTTTTCAAAAATGCTTGACGTTTTTTAAAAAAGCAGTATTCTGATATATGCTTGACATTTTCCTGCACCAAGTTTGTACTGATGAGACTTCACTGTGTTCCTTTAATTGTTCGTTTTGTCCTCGTGTGTTTGCTTTGTATGCTAGTGTGTGTTGGTAGTGTATGTGTGTGTGTGTACATGATTGTGTGTGTGTGTGTCGTGTGTGTGTGCGTGTGTGTGTGTGTGTGTGTGTTGGTGGTGTGCACTTCTGGGTGCTGTGGGGTTCGTTTTGGGGAGGCTGCGTTTTTGGTACGTGGCATTCCCTGTTTGATATTATTTTTGTTTTCATACTCGTAGTTAACAAACCTGTAGATCTACAAACAGTGATCCAGGATAAACAATTGTTGAAATTCTTTGAAAATAGACATTGACTTGTATCTTTATAAATCAAAACCCAATGCTTTAAATGTTGTCCTTTTTTAAGTTTACGGAAATAATTTTTTTGTACTTCTAGTAAGTAAGTTATATATTATAACACTTCATTTACATGTACTCCTCAACCGATAATTAATTTCCCAAGAAAGTAATGACAGAACTTTGTTCTACTTATTCTAAAGCAGTATTGAGTATACATTTCTTTCATATATAACTATACACGTATTGTTACTATTGATGAATTTTAATCAAATAAACAACAAAGTTGCAGAAATTAATAATTGATTTTCTAAAAAGGTTTTTCAGACTACATTCAGCTCAGTTCAAGTTAGATATATGCGTATAATATCATATAATTAAAAAAAATTGTCGGATTGCTGTTGTTGTTTTATTCTCCATTAATCCAGCGATAATGTAGACACGGAACCTGAGCCACTTCTCTTCGGTATGGAATGGATAGCTCTAGACGCTGAAAAGATTTGGTGTAACTGTATACTATAGTCAGACCTGAATAAAGGCTACCGACCGGAAGAAGCTGTATTGGTCATGGTGAAACAACCGTTGTTAATCGAAGAAGTTTTATCGTAGATGAAATGTATGCATTGTCCCTGCTGGTTTGTATACGCAGGTGGTTTTTAACACATGTTGGACTATGCTATATATTCAGGACACTCTTAGCATAGCGGTTGAATTGTCAACTACCTTGAATCAGGGAATATCGGTAAAGAGGGCTTACAAGTACATATTACTTTTAACTTAACATTTCAGCCATAACCGGCCCATGAGCGCAATGAGCACTAACGTGTTCAGGGGAGTTAGAAAGTGTTTTTAACGATACAAAATGTTTATCAATTTCATTTTAAAGAGGTACTCCCTACATCTAGCCGATTATGTTCTTGAAACATAAAGTATTTGATCAATGAACGTAAAATGGTAAATAAATACAATTTCAACGAAAAACCTATGGCGAAAAATGCCTCACTTTAACACAATTGATAAATATAGAGGCTTTCTGTAATAAATCGCATCCACCCATTAATTGTACAACAACCACTCTACATAGATTATTGAATGGTTTACGGTACTGCAGTATATTTTAAAGCGCTGATTTTATTGATAATGACTTGGAATGCATAGCTGAAACTTTTAGGTTAAGTTATAATACGTCCAAAGATCCTATTATTATGTTTTGAAGTTATTTAGTTTGGCATCAGTTATTATCAGGGTATGTCCCTTGAAAAGTGTTGTTATTTCTTGCTATAATACGATGTATTGCACGGTGCCAGAATTCGATGCCTGTTAATCACTCAAAGTTAAACATAAAGCATCAACTTTTTTCAAAGCATGTGCGTTGTTTGAGCTCGTTATATACTGACAGTATACGCACATGTATTTCAGACCAGAACAGCATTTCGCAAACCTGTATCGGACGTGGAAACAGACATTCTGAGCATCGAGAGTGCAGTAAAAACAGTATTTTACTCATCTGTGTCCGTAAAGAAGATCTGATAAAACCTGCATTGATCTTGGTAGATATAGAGATAGGTCCGCCTGTGTGGTCGAGTGGTATGAGTCGCTGACTTGAAATCATTGTAACCTTTCATCGATTGAGGCTCATGGGTCCGAGCCCTGCTACCGACTATATCTCTTTATGTGAGAAAGTTCACGGATTCTTTCGAAGGATAGGAGTCTAGTATTGGTTCTTCACAGAAATGGTGGTTAGGTAAACTGCCCGCCTGTTAAAAATGACCAAACATACGGTTGGAACAGGCGCTCAACTCATAAAACAACAACTAGATATAAAGATAACAAAGTCACAAACTAATGACTGGACAGAATACCTGAATGACTAGATTAAACCAACATGATTCCTACTAAAATATATTTATATTTTTAACACTTCAGATACTCCTAAATCGATAATAAATTTCCGAATAGAATAATGATAGAACTGTGATCTATTTATTCCAATGCAATTTTGAGTATACATTTCTTTCATATATCTTTTATCTTCTTCACGAAAACAGCGTAGTCAAAAAACGTGTGGTGTAGAGGTTAAGGTGTCGGCAGCTCATCCTGGAGGTTGCGGGTTCGAACCCACTGGGTTCACGACCTTACCTCCTCATATGATACAAGTAAGGTTTTCCTAGGAAGCGGATTTAAGAGTGACTCGATAAGCTGCAAGCTTTCCTCACAATCAAGCTAAAATAAATTAGTATAAACTAAGATACCTGCTTAGAGTAGTTGAAGCCATGTGTGTATCTATGGCGTTTTAGCTAGATGGTATGGGATTGTACATTTAAGTGATGCATTGGTTTCGTTTTTATGTACATTTGTATAGAAGTATTTCAAAACTCCTAAGTGTTCAACAAGGTTAATGCTCCGGTCTGCAATACTGCTGTTACTAATTTCTAGCACGAGCTTCTATATGCAACCCTGCACACGTATATATATAGCGCACCATTCATTGTCTTACTGTAATTATTGTCAATATCATTATCCGGATAGGTTGCTACATAACCCTGTATGAAATAGGTTCTGATCCCAATACAAAGGTCTTTTGGTATTAACTGTGTACGAAAAGCAATTTATTTAATGTTTTCCAGTGAATTATAGAGTTTTCTCAGTGAAATAAAAGTGATAATCCACAGTTTTGAAACAGTGGATTACCATTTTTATTTTTCACTGCTTTTGCAATCTTTTACCCGGAATTACGTCAAACGGTATACCGAGCGTTATTAACGCTGGAGACCATACGACGATGACGTCGTTAAAATGACGTCATTTGTGCTATGTTTTCTGATGACGTTTCCCGCGATTTTCAATGTTTTATAGAAACAAACTCAATAAAAGTAGAGTTTTAACCGTAAAATAAACAGAACAATTGTTGGTATCGGTGTAATATCACGTTAATGTCACTCGTGAACACCAAAAGTAGTTATTTTCACTCGTGGCTGCGCCACTCGTGAAAATATCACTTTTGGTGCCCACTCGGTGAAATTATAACGTGATCTTACACCGAAACCAACAATTATCCTCTATATCATACATTTGTTTCACAATCGAGAATAAATACATTAGTATTAATCAATACTAATGTATTTATTCTCGATTGTGAAACAAGTTCTTACACCTTGGACTAATCGCTCTCGAGACTCATTCCAGACGAAATCACTCTCGAAGAGAGAGAGAGACAATTTGGAAATATCTATGTGCAATAAAATGCAAAAGTTACAGACCGAACACACCATTGCACATACGCGCAAATCTACGCATATGCCCTAAACTGTTCTACGGACAGATTCAGGATGGGAGCTTATATCTTTGCGGGGGTAAAATTAACCCCTAAATAATGGCAACACACGGATTTCTTGCTTATCACACGCGCTAGCTATTGCAAAACTCTTTTGCATACATTTCCACTTTAATTATGCTTCTTTTAAGACCATTTTTGACTTACGTTTCTGACTAGTTATTGTACATAAAGAATAAAGGTTTTACACTTCCTTCCTACATGTGCATTTCATATATTATAGACATTAACTTCCCTGTCTTTGATATCATGTAGCAACATATTGCGTGGAGGAGATTACTGGCGCTATCACTGAGAGCTGAGCGTTATACAGAATACTTCTAACCGGAAGTCAGTGGGAGGAGCTTCATTTACACACTGATCGAAAAATTTCTTTATCTGTAAATTTGATCTTTCAATTAATTATGATTTATCAGCAAAAATGCAGATATAGTTACACGTTGTTGTAAAGAAAATGCGTTCTCCTAATTGAATGAGTTGTTTTATTGCTGATTGAATAAAACCCTACAACAACCAATAGCCGTTCTTTTCCGTACAAGCTATATGTTTTACATTACTGCAGTTACTTTGCTTTATATGACATTACTCTTCACTGGGTAAGACAGTGATTTGGAGGTCACCGAGTTTAAAGTTACACTGACCTTGCATTCAAAATTTGCTCAATACCTTAACAATTCTTTCCTCTAAACCTCTCAAACTTTGTAAGGACATTGGTCAAGGACAATAAAATCCCTATAAATTTTCAAAGTCGCAAGTGAACTGTCATTTTAAATACCGTTTGCGCAAAATAACTTGATAATGTTTTACCTAGGATCTTTAAAGTTAAAGCTTATGAAGATTAAATGGTTTTGAGGTTAAGGAGACCAAGGTCAGCATGGCAATGGCCTTGCATTTAATATTGTTTCCGCTTGAAAATATTGACCTTTATGTCAATATGTCAAAGTTTGAGGTCATAGTTACCTTGCTTTTAGAAAATGCTCTGCTATATAGTTTGATAATTATTTGACCTAACATCTTTAACTTTACTTAGTTCATAGTTTATGATATGAACAAAAACTGATCGCTATTTGTCTTATGGTAATCGTGTCAAAGGGCAAAGCCGCAGCGATATTGTGTTTAAATAACAATTTCCGCTTAATTACTCTACAATCCCTGCCCTAGTGTCTTAAAATTTGCTTTAAAATGAGAAACTTGGGCCCCCTTTAATCTCTATCGACATTCGGGTCTCTATGATCGTCAGAAGTTTCTTTCGTAGCAGTTACTGGGGGGAGGGAGCATCAGTTTCTTCCGTTGCAGTAACTGGGGGAAGGAGCATCAGTTTTTTCCGTTGAAGTTACTGGGGATAGGAGCATCCGTGTCTTCCTTTGCAATAACTTGGGGAAAGAACATCAATAATAAGTCAATGACTATGTCCCTTGTCAACAATTAGTCAATAGATATGTACCTACTCAGTAACTTGCCACTTAACAAGTCGAGTCCAAAACATCTATAAAGTAATGTATTCCTGTCTTTGGAGCTTTTTCCTGCCGAACAAAAACATTTTTGTAAAAAAATGATTAAAAGGCCAATTTTCAAGTGTTTCTGAGTAATAAAAAGCAAAATATAATAAATCAAAACAACTTTAATATGATTGGAAGAAGACGCGACACATACACATTTGTTTTAGCCACGAACACAGAGAGAGACATTGTAGAAATACATGATATGTATTTGTGTCTTGCCTAAGGACAATACGGTTGTGGCACTGGTTTGATTCAACATGGACCCCTCCGATCCTGAGGAGAAGGCGCTAAAACTGTGCCTCAAAAGGGACGTTGAATGGTTTCATCCAATTGTTTATCATGACTTGCACGTGTGATGGTGGATCAAAATCTCAGGGTAACATTGTAAAACAAAATATTTCCACTTTTGGGTTTTAATGAACATATATTTGTACAGTTTGATGTCCCTAATGCTTATATCAATAAAACCCTGTTTGCAAGTAATCTGAATAACTTGTTATCTCGCTGAGCAGGGGGCAGATCTATAGACTTCTAAAGCAGTTTTGTTCATGATACATACTTCATAAAACTGAGTGGCATAATTTGACAAAAACCAAAGTGATTTAGGCTATTTGAGTTCAACCTTATCTTTCTGATTTGCTTAGAGGGGGTCCTCCAGCTAAAATACTGACGCACACGTTGTAGGATTTTATGATAGTATATAATAGGCAAAAGTACTTGAAATTCTTTATTGTGACATTTATATATACCTACAAAGTAAATAATTATCTTAGAGGGGGGCAATTAAAACATATCAAATTTGCGCAGGTGTATGCTGATAAAGAATTAAACATATTCTTTTTGCAAAACATATTTACACACTAAAGAAAAATTTCTGCCACCCAGGACTGAGGTATCAAGTTCAAAAATAAGTATGAAATAAAAAGACCAAATTAGAGACAGATATCTTTTATTTAGTTTATTACCATTGAACAACAAAAATGTATTTTCGGTAGCTCTCTTGAACATTTAAAAAAATCCCCATGAACCGGTTGATTATTCGCTGACTTCTATAAACTTATGGTACCGTTTATTTCGAAGAAGGGAAACAGTAAACTCCGTATATAACGAACTCCTAATTCACTATATCCGCGAGTATGTTATATCAATATAGAAAGTTCATATCTAATGAAGAAGAAATCAATCGGACCAAGAAAAATTGTTCCTTATATCCGGAATTTTGTTATGATCGTAGTCGTAATATACAGTGTCTACTGAAGTAAGCTTGGCTGTAGCTAAAGCTTATTGCCTGAAAGTCACATTATTTCAATCTTACCCCTAAAATCACTCGAATTTAATCTTATCCCTCAAGTCACGTCACTTCAATCTTGTCCTTCAACTAATGTACGTTCCAGTGAGGAAACTATGGAATGGCCTGTAGAAAGTCGCCTGTAGATGTTGCTGACTGACAGTAACGCGTTTTTATATTTGCTGCTGAACTCCAAAAGCTAGACGTCAAATAATTCAATAAATAACTAAATGATTTGTGGAAACCAAGCTGTTTGTGACACATTTACATACATCCTGAAAACTTCTGTTTTTGTATAGCTGTGTTCCTTTATCTTTAAATAGTTTGGTGTAAAAGTATCAGCCCCTTAATCCGAAGATTTAATGTAAGGGCCCTTTGAGAAAACACATCACTAGGTTGGGCTTGTATCCTGAAGTTTATCTTGTTGTTACTCAGTAAGTTTTGAACTTTCACTAGATAATTTGTGTGTAGAAGGCTAAATGGGCCAGATTCATGATATTCTCAAATCTCATATAGGCACTTGTATTAAGGATTTTGGGATATACAATTCGAGAATTGACAATTCAATGTCAAAAACTTATTACAAAAATGTATATAATAACATCGTTCACAAGTTTCATATCTCCCTTTCTGCTTCGTAGTAACTCATTTTGACTCATTTAACATATCACCAACACACTACAGGCAGGTCGATTTGGTTGTTCTGAATTTTGAACTGATTCCTAGAAGCATTCTAAAGCGTTCGGTTAAGCCACTTTACTTCTCGGAACTAATTCCTTCAATTGCGCAGGACGGGTACGATTTAGTTGTTCTTAATTTAGAACTATAAGCACGTCTGTTGCGTCCAATTAGGCCTTAACACATTTCTTTTAACATTTCGCAAGTGATTCCTGTAAATCCGGATTTCAAACAGAATTAGTGTAGTCACATGGTCAGAAACTTAGCGTGTAGCACCGTGATCCCCGCAAGTGGAAACAATATTGGTGCATATTTTTTTATATTATTTCATTGATATATTTCATCTATTGTGCTGTAATCTTTACAAAAAAGCATTTTCGATAATCTCCTTAGTGAAGAGCTTAGCTTATTCAAAAAAAAGAATCGTTCGATTCCGAATCAGTTTTGCCACATGGCATTCTGATTTTAGAAGCACCAAATCGCACCCGTCTTAGAATAACACCACCACTTACTTTTGAAATATCACCCTCCCTTTCTCTTAAACAACCAAACTGACTGATTCGTTACATACTACCATCGCTTATTAACCGCCTGTATAAGGAGGGCAACTAAGACTTGCTTTTAATCTCTTGGTACCTTTAAAAACTTAAATCCAATCTCATATTTTATTCTTTAAGGAACTCGAGTTTCAAAACGAAAGAGTTAAAATGAAGATTGTGTGTTTAATCTTTATTATTCTTGCAGCTAGTGAGTGTGTCTCGGAGCCTCATTGCTCCAAGTTCCATTACGAAGAGAAACTGTTGGAAAAGATGATCAGAACGGAAATTCTTGTCGAAGGAGTGAAAAAGGAAATGGATGTTATACAAAAGTCTGTGAAAGAATCGCTGGCCGAGTTGAAAGAAGAAAAGATTCAGTGGACAACAGACATCGCAGCCATGCCAGAGAATGTTTTGAAAGAGTTTACTGCGCTACAAGAGAAGGTAAACAGCGAACTGCAGAAAAATATCAATACTGTCGAGAGTCTCAAAGGTAACCAACGTAGTATTACTTACTGATATAGAACGACTAGTATTTTTATCTGTTTAATCAAAATTTATCAGTTTTTTAGTTTGTTATAGATAGTCTCATATCTACAATATTTACATCCCTTGTTCTCAGTTATCAGCCATTTTGATAGGCAAATCTGATAAGCATAAATAGATGCTGGAACTATCTATAGTCTTGGACCTAGTTGTTCTAACTTTAATCTACGATTAATCTAACAGTCGATAAACTTGAAGGGTAATGTTCCTGAAGAGGTCTAAAAACATTTAAAGCAAACTATAAATATTCCTCTGGTGTTGTCCTACAATACGCATATTTTCAATCAATGGTTAGTTTCGAACAACCGTTTCCTGTTGTTGAGTGAGCTGGAGTACTAAGGCTCATTTTGGGGTTTAGATAAAAGATAGTTAGCAAGACATTAAATTATGAATTAGGTTACAAAGTATTAGAACATTAAATTATACATACTGTATAAAATTATAAATGCTTTCGCAGTGTTTCCCCGCAAATTGAAATTGAAGTGAATAAAAAACTAATTTGTTTTCGTGGAGCATGGAGCAACCTTAGTGCAGTGGTAGCGCGTTCGCCTCAGGATTGAAGAGTCCCAAGTTCGATCCCCACCAGTGCCCAAGAAGTGATAGTGTCCTTATACAAGACAAAAATGATTCAATATTGCCTCTCTCTCGAAAGTGATTAACATTAGTTGTAAGAAATTGATTTGCAATCGAGATTAAAATAATTGGTATATATTAAAACATATACATGTTGTTATACAGAAAATGCAAAATGCTAGCTTCATTTTACCGACCATTTTGAGAGGATGATACTGTACTTACAGATAGAGGGAAACCAATCAGTCATAACTGCTTTAGCTATTGCAGATGTCATAAAATAACAAGCATATTTATTCCTAACATCGTGTTTTAAAAAGTCTTTTTTATACAAGAGAGTTGTCCGTTATGTAGTGAAACTATAAGCGCTAGTAATAATAAATAGCTCAATAAATTATAATATTCATCGTTCAATGAACATGTATTGTTTTTGCAACTTTCTTTCCTATGTCAGAATTTGAATTTACACAAAAACTATGGAATACATTCGTAGGGCTGAGTTTAAAAAAATCAATATTCATATCGTATTATTATAATGTACTGCCTTTATATATACTTCAGACAAGATCGTATCACCGAATGTTGCCTTTAGTGCAGAGACTGCCAGAAATGTAAGTCCTAGTATCGGCGACACCATCGTGTTTACAGAGACTCTCCTTAACCTTGGTGAAGCTTACAGTACCGACACTGGAATATTCACAGCCCCGCAAGGAGGAACCTACATATTTACCGTCCAGTTATGTGTTCACGGTAGCAAATTAATTGATCATGGCATAGTTGTTAACGACGTATATAAGAGTATGACACGATATTATGACAACTATGCGGCATATCATTGCCGAAGTTCAACTGCTACTGTAGCTCTGAACTCCGGAGATGATGTCTGGGTCAAAGTAATAAACAAATCAAGTGGACAAATCCTGGCTGACAGCAGTACAAACTTCTGGAACATGTTTTCAGGAATTCTCGTTCATGCTGACTAAAATATGACCTACCAGAACCCCCCGAAACATTTTATTAGAACTGTTAACCGAGGAAAATGGCAAGTTTAATTTAGAACTGTAAAAGAATCAAACTGACTGGTGTAAATAATTTTCTTGATTAAATAATGACTGACATTTCCAAGAGTGATATAAAGTTTTATACATACAAATTTAGCTACTAAAGGGCTAAAATATTTAGACATATTATAGCAACAGTATATATATATATATATATATATATATATATATATATATATATATATATATATATAGTATACTGTACAGTGAACTCCGTTTATAACGAACTCCTTTGGACCATCTAAAAATGTTCCTTATATCCGGAATTTGATACATCCGTTTGATATTTTCATAACAAATAAATAAGAAAAAATGAAAAATATGGGCCTAGAAAATTTGTTCCTTATATCCGGAGTTACACTATAATTATCCGGAAACGTTATATACGGAGTTTACTGTACTATTTTTTATGACACGTTGTATTCATACTGAGAAAGTCTACGTGTATGAATTATAATCCGAAATAAATAGAAGTTGAAATTCTTTGAAAGGGAACATTGAATTATACCTTGATGAATTACCATTAATTTACTTCAACTTTTCGGATACTTTTCTTTTTCAAGAAACAATATCCTGACATAATTGTGTTATCATTTATAAACTTTTATAATCTAGGAAAAAGTAAAAGATATAAATTGCTTCATAATTGGAAGAACTTGTAGTGGATAACATTATGATCACTTCTTTCCACGTTTTGTGCATGTAATATTAGTTTTATGTCATTTTAAAAGTATATTGCTAAACTTTTGTTGTTGTTTTTTGTCCAAGCGTCCCAAGCATCATTCCTATAAAATTATTTAAAATTGATGACCAATTGTTTTAAACCTGGGAACTAATTTAAACGAAATTGGTTCACGGCCATAAAACGCTGCAAACCAATTATTTTAACTTTGAACCTTTGGATTTACGGTTAGGTATTTGTTTTATATTTGTTGTCATGGCAAGATTGGTTGTCATAGCAGCATTTTTTCTCATGGCAAAATTGACTATCATGGCAGCATTGGTTGTCGTGGCAGCATTGTTTGTGACCTTGAACTTGGTGGTATTCTGCCAATACCCTAACTCCTTGTACGGTGAACTATCCCTATGTCAACTGACATTGAAGCTGTAGTTATAAAGATATAACATGAAAACCTACACCCAAAATTATTTAACCATATAAAAGTATAAGATTATAGCACCTATGCTGACCTTGACCTTCAATGTTATGAGTAGTTCCACCCTCAAATCTAGTGTGCACATTTGAAGTACTATTCTCACATCCAGTTTCAATAAAACTGGAGCTGTAGTTGCAAAGATATAACAAGAGAACGAAGCTTGGCATAAAACTTTAACCTCATAGTAACCTTAATATAGCACTTACGATGGCCATGACCTTAGAGTACTTTTGTATATTCTTGGTAAGTATGATTAGGAGCAGTATATCATATCGCTTGAAGTTGTACAAAGCGCAGATCGAATTATTTTTATTGGCTTAAACAATTTATAATGTTGACTATGTGATTACTTTTCATTCAACGTACGTTTTAATAAAACAAACTTCCCTGCCACCCATATATTTGTTTATTATTCATTTTTGTCATATATTGAATTCGTCCTCTGCACATTTCGACCCGCGCTTTAGGTAAGGTTCAGCGCAAAACACGTATGTCAAAAGTTGTTTTTCGGGGAGTTAACCTATAGCCCCCAGGCCTTCAGCGCTCACAGCGCTTTGATTATCGTTGGTACAGGATAATCCATATGACCAACGCCCCTAGAAGAGGTTAGTTATTTTAGGTTTTCAAAGGATCGATACCCCTGGTTCTTATACATGCCAGGTTTATAGCACCCATACATTTGACCTCGAATTTAAAGTCTCACCCGAAAGACTGTTAAGTAATTTTAACTGGTCAGCCCCGGTAATCGAACCCACAACCCCGAGATTACAAGTCTCGTGCTCTACCTATTGAGCTAACCGGGTTGTATCTCTAACAAATACTTGGCCTTTAACTAAAAAAACTTTACTACCTTGAATGTTGTGATATTGGTTGTGGTCATGTACAGTAAGTTCCCATGTTCTGACTTGGCACTACCTAAAACAGAAACATATACCTTGGAAGACGGAATTCAAATATTAACAATATATCGTTTTTATTCAACAAAATCTTTTTTTACGTCGCTCTCTGTTTTCATCATTGTAGATTTATATCTTACTTTCTGTAAAGTGGCGAGTATCTTCTTCGGTTACATGGCGATTCACGACAACTTTATCATCTAAATCAAGTATTCTGTTAGCTAAAGACTCTAGCCTACGTTCAGCGTCAGCCATGTTTTTGTCGCTAAATTACGTCACGTTTGTACGTGCACGTCACACTAGGGCAGTTATGTGAAAAAAGCCCTATGCGTGCAAGGTCAAAAACTGATTATACTTCGGGAGGACGAATTTACGATTCTATCTTTATACAAAAGTGTTAATATATATAGTAACATATGTATTTTAGATAAATATTAAACGAAACTTCCACCTGTCCCTTTTCTTTTCTTATTTATTTAATTATCAACATGCCAGCTTATTTTTAACTATCAATGCACAAAAGCTGTCATGTGTTGCATTTTTGAAGACCCAGGGTAGATACGTCCATTTAATGAATTTCAAACTGGTCGAGTAATAACTTGTGTGTAACAATATTCGAATGATAACAGGAGGAGTAACCGAGTTGAAACATAATTACATGTATGTTGTACGGAACGAGACAAAATACCTATATTGCTTAGACATTTCGTCGCATACTAAGAGAGGTAACTCATGCGAGAATATCGCACACACATTCTGGTGCTATCTCCCTTACCGCTATTTTTCGAGAAGATACGTTTGGTTTTGCTATTTTCGTATTAGAAACATATTTGTTTAGTATTATGATGATTATCGTTACGGTCATGGCATTAATATTTTATAAAACATAATTATAAATAAATTATTATAAAGAATATGGTTTATAATAATTCCATTTTGTTCGAAATCAACTTAAAATTGCATATGAGTCTACGGTAAAGACTGAGTTTTCACCTTTTACCGAATGGAGAGATGAACCCGATCTGATAACTGGTCAGTATGCCGAGAATAGACAGTAATACAACAGCAAGCCAACAATAATATTTTAATTATGAAATGACTACTTAAGTATACACACTCTTTAATAAGTACAAGTATATTGCAGTTCTTTCTTGAACAATGCTGTCTAAAAGACAGCTATATCCCCCGCCTCAAATATGAACATTGAAGGAATTAATGTTTCTGAGTACCGTAATTTCCGGACAATAGGGCCTTCACTGTATTGGCCGCACCCATATCAAAGGTAAAGTGTTCGTTTATTATAGCGTCACCCGTATTTAAAGGGCTAGCCATTCTGACTTATGAGACACCTTCTTTTTGAGCACATGTACCTCCCGAATCCTATCCTATTAATGCCAGGCACCAGGCAGGTAGGCATACGGTAACCATTAATTAACTAGCTGGCGGCTCATAAACCGGCCATATCAGAGCGGACCCCTGCTGGAATTCGAACCTTCGACCTCCCGTCGAATTTTAGAAACAAAAATAAACGTATAAGCCGCTCCGGCATATTGGCCGCAGCATACGCCGAATATATACTGCTATTATTACTGTTATTTAGGCGTGTAAAACGAGTCGCACAGAGCAAGTTTTGTAAAAATCGGACATATCTAGTTACGTACTTTGCATTTTTTTGAAGACGGCACTGGACAGACGAGACGTGATTCCTATATGGAGGATGTGTGTGTAACGATACATTTTATTACTGCTGTCCATTCGTGAACGCTAACCTTTTAATCTCGAATATTCTACAATATAGATTTATCATTTTCCAGACTCACTACAGATAAAATCAACCGCCGAACAGAGAGAGGCATTGTAGAAGCATCTGTGTCTTGCCTAAGGACACCATCAACGTGGCACTGGTGGCGATCGAACCCGGAACCCTCATATCCTGAGGAGAACACGCTAACTGCGCGGCTGTGGGGTCCACAGGAACGTTGACTGGTTTCATCCAATTTATCTCAACAAGCATGTGTGATAGTGTTTTAAATTAAATCTTAGTGTAACTTTATTAAACAAAGTCTTTCCACTTTTTGCTTTCAATAAACATTATATTTGCACAAATGTCACTAATGCTTATGTTACAAAAATCCAGTTAACGAGTAATCTGAATAATTTGTTATTTCGTTGAGCAATGAGGCAGATCTCTAGACTTCTAAAGAAGTTATGTTAATGATACATACTTTTTAAAATAGAGTGGTATAATATGCCTTGTCAAACATACATCAAAGTGATTTAGCCTATTTGATTTCGATCTTATCTTTCTGATTTGCTTAGAGAGGGTCCTCCAGCTAAAATACTGACACACGCGTTGTAGGTTTTTATGATAGTATATAATAGACAAAAGTACTTGAAGTTCTTTATTTTGGCATTAATATATACCTACAAAGTAAACAATTATCTTAGAAGGGGTCAATTAAAACATATCTAATTTCCGCAAGTGTTTGCTGATAAAGCATTAAATATAGTCTTTTTGCAAAAAATATTTACACTCTAACAAAAAGAAATATTTGTATGTCACGCAGGACTGAGGTATCAAGTGCAAAAATATGTCTGAAATAAAGAGATCAAATAATGCTGAGACAGATATCTTTTATTTAGTTTTGCTATTTACATTACAATTGAACAACTTAAACGTATTTTCTATAGCTCACCTGAACTTTCTAAAGGGTCCTCATGTACTGATTGATTATCCGCTGACTTCTTTCTACTTGTGGTACCGTTTATTTCGAAGAAAGGTAACAGTAAACTCCGTATATAACGAACTCCTGACTCACTATATCTACGAGAATGTTATATCCATATAGAAGTTTCATATCTGATGAAGATGAAATCAATCGGACCAAGAGATCGACGAATTGTTCCTTATAACCAGAATTTCGTTATATCCGGAGTCTTTATATACGGTGTGTACTGTAGTAAGCTTGGCTGTAGCTAAAGCTTGTTGACTGAAAGTCACATGACTTCAAAGGTTTCCCTCAAGTCACATAACTTCAATCTTATTCCTCAAATCACTCGAATTTTATTTTATCCCTCAAGTCACGTGACTTCAATCTTGTCCCTCAAGTTATGTACGTCCCAGTGAGGAAGCTATAGAATGGTCTGTTGAAAGTCGTCTGTAAACTGACAGTAACGCGTTTTCATAAACGACGCTTTACTCCGGAAGCTTGATGATTTGTGGAAACCAAGCTGTTTGTAGACAAACGTACATACGCTTTATCCAATACGTGGTTGGAAAATGTAACACGTAAGTGAAGTAGTGTATATTCAGTGACCGCTATTCAGTGGTCATTCTTGCCATCTGTTTTGTTTTTCGAGTTGGACATTCTACGTTTATTGCATTGAAATAATATTTAGAGCTAAATTTACGATACACGTGATCCTCGTGCAAAAAGTCGTAAATCGTGGTTATCGTCTCGTGCGGTCAACCGTGACAGTAAAATGTCATGTGTTTGGTAAAATTCGATAGAGCATTACATATAACTCTGGAGTTCTGAATTTTAAGTCATTACACAAACTTCTTTTATTATAACTGAATTTTATAAAATGGACGTTTAGAAAAACGGTTCAGTGTTTTCAAAGTTTACAATCACACTTGGAGTTGATTCCTAGAAGCATTTCTAAAGTGTTCGGTTAAGCTATATAACTTCTCGGAATTAATTCCTTCAAATCCGGAAGACGGATGCGATATGGTAGTTCTGAATTGAGAATTGATTCCTAAAAGCACTTCTGGTGCATTCAATTATCATCTCGAAAAATATTCCTTTCATTCAGGATTACAATCAAAATTGTTGTAGTCACGTGATCAAAAACTTGTGATCCCTGCATGTGGAAACGTTATTGGTGCAAGCATTTGTATCATTCCATTGATATATTTTAGTTCTAGTGTTGTAATATTTATAAACAGGTTTTGGCTTTTTGATTACCTCCTTAGTAAATAGCTTAGCTTATTCCATAGAAAAGAGAATCTTTCGATTCAGAATCAGTTCTGTCATTTGGCATTCTGTTTCTAGAAAAACCAAATTGCAACCGTCTTAGATATCACCACCATTTTCTTTTGACATATCACCCTCCCTTTCTCGTCAAATATTAAATATTAATTCGTTACATACTATCTTCACTTATTGACCGCATGTATGAGGTGAGCTACTAAGACTTGCTTTTAATCTCTTGGTACCTTTAAATACTGAAATCCAATCTCATAGATTATTTTTTGAGGAACTCCAGTACCAAAACAAACAAGTTAAAATGAAGATTGTGTGTTTAATATTTGTTATTCTGGCAGCTAGTGAGTGTGTCTCGGAGCCTCGCTGCTCCAAGTTCCACTATGAAGAGAAACTGCTAGAAAAGATGATAAGAACAGAAATTCTTGTAAAAGAAATAAAAAATGAAATGGATGCTATACAAAAGTTTGTGAAAGAATCGCTGGGCGAGTTGAAAGAAGAAAAGATTCAGTGGACAACAGAGATCGCAGCCATACGAGAGAATGGTTTAAAAGAGTTTACTGCGCTACAAGAGAAGGCAAACAGCGAATTGCAGAAAAATATCAATACTGTCGAGAGTCTCAAAGGTAACCAACACAGTATTACTAACTGATATAGAACGAATAGTATTTTTATCTATTTAATCAAAATTTATCAGTTCTTTAGTTTGTTATAGATATTTCCTACATCTACAATATTTACATCCCTTGTTCTCAGTTATCAGCCATTTTGATAGGCAAATCTGATAAGCATAAATAGATGCTGGAACTATCTATAGTCTTGGACCTAGTTGTTCCAACTTTAATCTACGATTAAGCTATCAGTCGATAAACTTGAAGGGTTATGTTTCTGAAGAGGTCTAAAAACATTTAAAGCAAAATATAAATATTCTTCTGGTGTTGTCCTACAATACGCATATTTTCAATCAATGGTTAGTTTTGAACAACCGTTTCCTGTTGTTGAGTGAGCTGGAGTACTAAGGCTCATTTTGGGGTTTAAATAAAAAAGTTAGCAATACATTAAATTATGAATGAGGTAACAAAGTATTAGAACATTAAATTATACATACTGTAAAAAATTATAAATTATTTCGCAGTTAGTGTTTCCCCGCAAAATGAAATAGAAGTGAATAAAAAACTAATTTGTTTTCGTGGAGCATGGAGCAACCTTAGTGCAGTGGTAGCGCGTTCGCCTCAGGATTGAAGAGTCCCGAGTTCGATCCCCACCAGTGCCAAAGAAGTGGTAGTGTCCTTAGACAAGACACAAATAATTCAATATTGCCTCTGTCTCGAAAGCGATTAACATAAGTTGTAAGAAATTGATTTGCAAATCGAGATTAAAATAATTAGTATATATAAAAACATATACATGTTGTTATACAGAAAATGCAAAACATGCTAGCTTCATTTTACCGACCATTTTGAGAGAATGATACTGTACTTACAGATAGAGGGAAACCGATCAGTCATAACTGCTTTAGCTTCTACAGAAGTCATAAAAAACAAGCATAATTAAACTGTATATCGTGGTATAAAAAGTCATTTTTATGCAACAAAGTTGTCCGTTATGTAGTGAAACTATAAGCGCTAGTGACAAAAATTAGCACAATTGTTTTTGCAACTTTCTTTCCTATGTCAGAATTTTAAGTAATGCAAAAGCTATTGGCTGAGTTTTATAAGTTAATATTCTTATCGTATTACATGTATTATAATGTAATGCCTTTATATATACTTCAGACAATATCGTATCACCGAATGTTGCCTTTAGTGCCAAGACAGCTAGTAATAGAAGTCCTAGTGACGGCGACACCATCGTGTTTACAGAGACTCTCCTTAACTTTGGTGAAGCTTACAGTACCGACACTGGAATATTCACAGCCCCGCATGGAGGAACCTACATATTTACTGTCCAGTTATGTGTAGACGGTAACAAATACATTGATTATGGCATAGTTGTTAACGACGTGTATAAGAGTATTGCACAATATCAAGACAACTATTCTAGAGTGCAGTGTCACATTTCAACTGCTACTGTAGCTTTGAACTCCGGAGACAATGTCTGGGTCAAAGTAATAATCAAATCAAGTGGACAAATCCTGTATAACAGCAGTGCGAACTACTGGAACATGTTTTCAGGGATTCTCGTTCACGCTGACTGAAATATGAACGACCAGAACGATAAACGGAGCAAATCTGCTGGTGTAAACAATTTCCTTGATTAAATAATAACTGACATTACAAGACTGAAATAAATCTTTATACATACAAATGTAGCTACTAAAGGGCTCAACTATTTAAACATGTTATAGCAACAGTATACTGTACAGTAAACTCCATTTATAACGAACTCCTTTGGACCATTTAAATTTGTTCCTTATATCCGGAGTTTGTTACATCCGCTTAATATGTTCATAACAAATAAATAAAGAAAAAATGTGGGCCTAGAAATATGTTCCTTATATCCGGATTTTCGCTTTATCCGGAGTCATTATATATGGAGTTTACTGTAATATATTTCTGACACATTGAATTCATACTGAGGAGCCTACTTGTATGAATTATAATCCGAAATAGTTGTTGAAATTCTTTGAAAGGGAAGATTGAATTATACCTTTAAGAATTACAATTAATTTGTTTTAACTTTTCGGATACTTTTCTTTTTCAAGAAACAACATGCTTACATAATAGTGTGATCATTTAAAAACTTTTATAATGTAGAAAAAAAATTACAAAATGAAATGACTTCATGCATATAATTGGAATGGTTTTATTTGTTCAACAAGAACTTGTAGTTTTAAATACACTATTATGCTCACTTCAAATCACATTACGTGCATGTAATATTAGTTTTATGTCATTTTAAAAGTATATTGCTGGACGTTTGTTGTTGTTGTTTTTTGTCCAAAAGTCGGAAACATCTTTCCTATGAAATTATTCGAAATTGATGACCAATGGTTTTAACCCCGTGAATTAATTTGAACGAAATTGGTACAGGGCGATAAAACGCTGTAAACCGATTATTTTAGCTTTGAACCTTTAGAATTACGGTCAGATATTTGTTTTCTATTGGTTATCATGGCAAGATTGGTTGTCATAAGATCAATAAACCTTTCTGAGAAGTTTCGGTATTAATAATTGTGCACACTACCGGTATATTCTGGTTAGATGTCACACAGAGCCATTAGATTATTGCCACCTATGATATGTATACATGATATAACAACTTCATTAAACCGTGCTTGTCTGAAATACAATTCAAATAGAAAGTCAGGGATTGAGTTGACATTTCTCACAGTGATATAGGTTATTGGGAGAAAGTGCGGTTATCAGATATAACAGATTAGCAGCCCTAATCAAATTCAATTCATAATTATTTCCCTTTAAATTATGACATAACGCTTGCCAAAAACGTAAGTCCAAAATTATTAAGTGATTTTACTTGATATTATTCCGTGCTTCACCGGAATTGAGAGGAAGTTCTATATCTTAGAACCGCAACTCTTGCTTGACCCATTTGTAAATTAACTCCCTATATCTTTCGCCATTATGCTCCCTGCGAGCTGATTATCACGTCCCGGCCCGGATCAGCTGTGCATTTTTCTCAACGTTACACTATATGTTTTCAGCACCATTAACCTATCTAAAAATGCGTATAAATAGATGTGCATAGCCTCATATGATTATGTAGTTTATGACATATATAATAACAGGTAAACATGTAGAAATAATAATGTTTATACAAATATCGATTATTTTTAATACACCACACAGATTGAGTGCGTTGCAAAATGTTTTAAATTATATATCGTATTTCGTTTAGATAAATCTTGTTAATACTAAAATTAATAACGTAGTGAGTAGTTTCCCTTGATTGTGATACTATTACCTCCTGATCACACGACGAGCAAAATGACGTATATGATCACGTGATTCCGCACCGAGAGATCGTATTTGTCGTCTGCTTATATAATGATTCTATATTGTTCTAAAATTGCATATGAGTCTACGGTAAAGACCGAGTTTTCACCTTTTACCGAATGGAGAGATGATCCCGATCTAAAAACTGGTCAGTATGCCAAGAATAGACAATAAAACAACAGCAATCCAACACTACTATTTTAATTCATATGAAAATAGGCAATACCTATATCGGGCGAAAGCATAACAGGAATTTCATTTTTAGAAATGGTGCGAATTTTCAGGGGACGGAAAAACGGTTCAGGTTACGAGAATTATTGTTACCGAATATCCATATAGTCATGAATCAAGGGTAGATTGCGAAAATAATGGTGCTTTTTATGGCGTCACAAGTAGTAAGAACATCAAACTTTAGGAATGTGTATAAATAGGATCTCTTTACATTTCAATTTACAAACATTCATTCAACGGAAAAGTGTTTCATTTTTCAAAACAAAAATAACTGATATTTAATGACGTCATAATTTCTTTTGATAAATGACGTCACGTTGTAAACAAAACTTGCAGCGGAAGTTTAAAGACGCCTCGATGGCCTAGTGGTTGAGCGTCCGCTTCGAGTGCGGGAGGTCGTGGGTTCGCTCCCTGGCCGCGTCATACCAAAGACGTAAAAATGGTACCAGTAGCGCCCTTGCTTGGCGCTCAGCATAAAAAGGGAAACTGGCCTCTCTCTCATACCCTCACGGCGATGGATACTGTAACGACCGGCGGGTGTCAGGATTGGGTGTCAGGAACAACTTATAAAAAGTCTTAAACTTTAACCATAACCTTGGTTGAGAACAAAGTCTTGATTAACTTTAAATCAATGTTTATCTTAATACTGTTGTCAACACAAATTCTATTATAGAATATATTACGATTCTACAGTTCTTACAATGTTATGATATTACAGTGTTACGATACACAATGGACACAGCATGATATCTGTCAAACTAAACAGCATAACGGACAAGACGGACGGATGTTAAGACGGACTTACTTAGTATGAGCTTTCAAATTTCACCGCTCTAATAACTTAGTGACTGCTCAGTGATGAGAACGAGAGTGCCGTTTCAATTGGCCGCCGTTAGTTTTATAGATACTGATCTGTGTCCACGTGATCCAAAAGAACCAATAGATGGAGTCCCAGAAATAGGAATGTGTGCCATTGAACCAATAAAATACAGTCTGGTGACCGGCCACCAATGAAATTGGTGGACGGTGAACGGCAGGCAAACCAAGCTGCCAGACACTTTCTGTGACTCCAATCATCGTCTTTTGTCAAATACCGAGTAATGATAACTATTATATACGAAAACACGGTATAAATAGCATTATTTGCCAAATAACAAACATTTTGATATGCAACACATTGATAAAAGATACTGGTTTTACAATTATTACCAAAACAAGTGACTGAAAGTTACCGGTCACAGACGCTCAAATGGGAATTGTCCGTTCACAAGAGAAAATCATGAAATAAACCAACAATACTTCAAATAACTCAAAGTTTAGGTATTTCTGTAACAATATACTATTAGATAGTATTTATCAATAGGTTAAGATTACCCTATATGAAGTGGTTATCACATAAACGTAAAGAATCTGATTGTCACCGACCAACAACAACAACAAAATGGCAGCCTTTATGAACTTGCAGAAATATCTCTGTGACAATCAGAGACATAAGAAGTTTAACAATGCTTGTGGTGTAGACATGAAATATTCCTTGAAGATGATTATTTGATTGAAGTAAGTAGGTACTTGTTTACCAGTTACATGTATTATTAAGGAAAATAAACAGGCTGAAATCAGCAAAATGTACATGTTGAAAATGACAGTCAGTGACAGGTTGCATTTTCTTACAATACCATCAAGAATGAGGTGTCGAGAGTGATTAATATAAGTTGGACAACTTGTTTCACAACTGACCTAAAGAAAATTAGTATAAACTAAAGACGGTGCAACGTTATAAGTATGTTACTGTATCGTCACGGAGTCGACACTTTCCAATGTTCCAATTGGTATATGACAAATCATTTATTTTATTGCTTTCAGTATTCAATTAAATACTCGTACATACGTTTACCTATGGTCGGGCTTCGCCTGTATGAAATAACGGAATTAAGTTTACACACTCTTTGATAAGTACAAGTATATGGCATTTCTTTCTTGAACAATTATGTCTAAAAGACAGCTATATCCCCCGCCGCAAATATGAACTTTGAAGGAATTAATGTTACTGAGTACTGTAATTTCCGGACAATAGGCCCTTCACTGTATTGGCCGCACCGATATATTTTTACGATTTTAGAAACAAAAATGAACGTATAGGCCGCTCCGGCATATTGGCCGCGGCTCATACGCCGAATATGATGCAGTTATTTAGGCGTTCAAGACGAGTCGCGCAGAGCAAGTTTAGTAAAAATCCGACATAGTTTCTGAATTATACTTGACATTGTTGAGGACGAGACGGCCGAACCTGTGTAATTCCTATATTGAGAGGATGTGTGTAATGATACATTTTATAACTGCGGTCCATGTGTGAACGTTTACTTATTATTCACGATTGTTCTACAATATAGATTTATCGTATTTGAGACTCACTACAGATAAATACAACCCCTGAACAGAGAAGGGCATTGTAGAAACATCTGTCTTGTCTACGGACACCACCAACGTGGCACTGGTGGGGATCGAGCCCGGAACCCTCATATCCTGAGGAGAACACTGCGCGACTGTGGGCTCCACAGGAACGTTGAATGGTATTATCCAATTGTTTATCTCAACAAGCAAATGTGATAGTGTTTTAATTTAAATCTCAGTGTAACTTTATGAAACAAAGTCTTTCACTTTTTGCTTTTGATAAACATATATTTGCACAAAAGTTTTCGCACTTTGATTATTGCTTATGTTACAACAATCAAGTAATCCGAATAATGTGTTATCTCATTGACCAGTTGGGTAGATCTCTAGACTTCTTAAGAAATTTGATAATGATATATACTTGATAAAATTGAGTGGTATAATATGCATTGTCAAACAATAAACAAAGTACTTAAGCCTATTTGATTTCAACCTTATCTTTCTGGGATACTTAGAGAGGGCCCTTCAGGCTAAATACTGACACACGCACTGTAGGTTTTTATGATTAGCCTATTTGATTTCAACCTTATCTTTATGGATTGCTTATGGAGGGTCCTTCTGGCTAAATACTGACGAACGCATTGTAGGGTTTTATGATAGTGTACAATAGATAAAAGCTACTTAAAATTCTTTATTGTGACATATCTTTTATATATACCTTCAAAGCAAACACTTATATATGAGGGAGGGAGCAAATAAACATACCGAATTTGCGCAGGTGTTTGCTGATCAAGCATTAAAATATAATGTATTTTTTGTAGCTGTCCTGAACCTTCGTGAGTCCTCAGGAACTGTTTGCATATCCGCTGAATTCTATCAACCTGTGGTACAGCTTATTTTGAAGGATAACAAACTTCTTGTAGAGTTTTAATAAATTTAATAAAGAAGAACTATATCGGGCCTAGAAAGTGTGTCCTTTATTTCCGGCATTTCGCTTATAGCGTCCAACGTTGAACCGTTTGAGCATCCACTGACGTCTATCAACTTGTGGTACTATTTATTTTGAAGAAGAGTGACAGTAAACCTTATATGTAACTGACGTAAATACGTTCCTCATATCCGGAATATGTTATATCCATATATAATTTTCAATAAATCGGGCCAAGAAAATTTGTTCTTACATTCGGAATTTTGCTAAATTCTAAGTCGGTATATACGGAGTTAAAGTAAACTCCGTTAAGCTTGGCTATAGCAAAAGATTGTTGACTTAAAGTCACGTGACTTCAATCTTATCCCTCAAGTCACATGACTTCTTTCTCATCCTTCAAGTCACATGACTTCTTTCTTATCCCTCAAGTCACATGACTTCATTTTTTTCCCTAAAGGACACATGACTTCAATCTTATCCCTCAAATCACTCGAATTTAATCTTATCCCTCAAGTCACGTGACTTCAATCTTGTCCATCAAGTAACGTACGTTCTAGAGAGGAAACTATGAAATGGCCTGTCAGATGTCGTCTGTAAATGTTGCTGACTGACACTTACGCATTTTCATATTTGCCGCTTAACTCCGGAAGCTTGAGGTCAAGTAATTCAATAAATAACGAAATGATTTGTGGAAACCAAGCTGTTTGTAGACAAATGTCCATACATCCTGAAAACTGCTGCTTTTGTATATGTGGGTTCCTTTATCATCGAAATGTGTGTAAAAGTATCAGCCCCTCAATCCGAAGATTAAATGTAAGGGTCCTTTGAGAAAACACATCACTAGGCTGGGTTTGTATCCTGAAGTTTATCTGGTTTTATCCCAGTTAGTTTCGAACTTTTGCTAGATAATTTGTATGGAGAAGTCTTAATGGGCCAGATACATAAGAGTCTCAATTCTCATGTAGGCAGTTGTATTATAAGAGTATAAGATATTGGGATATATAAATCAAAAATTGACGATTCAATGTCAATATCTAAGTACAATAATGTATATAATAACATCGATCACTAGTTTCATATCTCCCTTTCTGCTTCGTTATGAAATAAACCCAGTGACTCATTTAACATATCACCTTCACACTACAGGCGGGTGCGATTTGGTTGTTCTGAATTGGGAATTGATTCCTAGAAGCATTTCTTAAACATTTTATTAAGCCTTTTAATATCTCGGAATTATTTCCTTTAATTCCGGATTTCAAGCAGAATTGTTGTAGTCACGTGATCAGAAACTTGGCGTTCGGTGTTCGGTTTAGCGATATTCTTCTCCGAATTAATTCTTTCAATTAGGCAAGACGGGTGTGATTCGGTAGTTTTGAATTAAGAATTGATTGCTAGAACCACTTCTTAAACATTTATTTAAGCCTTTTAATATCTCTGAATTATTTCCTTTAATTCCGGATTTCAAGCAGAATTGTTGTAGTCACGTGATCAGAAACTTGGCGTCTCGAAGCGTGATCCCCGCATGTGGAAACGATATTGGTGCATATATTTATATTATTCCATTGACATATTTTAGCACTAGTGTTGTAAATTTTAAAAACAACTTTGTCCGTTATGATTATCTCCTTAGTGAAGAGCTTAGCTTATTCTGGAAAAGGAATCGTTCGATTCAGAATCAGTTCTGTCACATGGCATTCTGATTCTAGAAGCACCAACTCGCACCCGTCTTGGATTATCACCACCACTTTCTTTTGACATTTCACCCTACCTTTCTCTTCAAATACCAAAATCACTAATTCGTTACATACTACAAATGTACCTTAGCTTATTGACAGCGTGTATAATCTTTTAATCTCTTGGTACCTTTAAATACTTAAATCCAATCTCAAAGATTATTCTTTGAGGAACTCGAGTTTCAAAACCAACCAGTGAAAATGAAGATTGTGTGTTTAATCTTTATCATTTTTGCAGCTAGTGAGTGTGTCTCGGAGCCTCATTGCTCAAACTTCCATTACGAAGAGAAACTGTTGGAAAAAATGATCAGAACAGAGTTTCTTGTAGAAGAAATAAAAAAGGAAATGGATGCTATACAAAAGTCTGTGAAAGAATCGCTGGCCGAGTTGATAGAAGAAAAGATTCAGTGGAAAACGGACATCGCAGCCTTGCGAGAGAATGGTGTAAAAGAGCTTGCTGTGCTTGAACAGAAGGCAAACATCGAACTGCAGAAAAATATCAATCTTGTTGAAAGTCTCAAAGGTAACCAACATAGTATTATTTACTGATATATAAACGACTAGTATTTGTATCTGTTGAATTAAAATTATCAGTTCTTTAGTATGTCATGGACTAGATTTTATTCAATTTAAATCGACGATCAAGCTTACAGCCGATTACGTTTAAGGGTTTTGTTTCTGAAGAGGTCTAAACATTCTTCAAAGCAAAATCAAAATATTCCTCCAGTGTTTTCCTATAACACGTATATTTTTAATAAAAAAATAATCAACAGTTAGCTTAACAGCTGGTTAATGCTTCGAACAACCGTGTCTTCTTGTTGAGTAGGCTGGAGTACTCAGGCTAATTTTGGGAATTAAAGCAAAACAATAGCAAGACTAATTAATACTACTTTAATAATGACTAGACGTAAGTAAGCATCAGCTTATTAAATTATACATACAGTTAAAACACGGAAATGATTTCGCGGTCAGTGTTTCAGCGCAAAATTAAATAGAAATAATACATAATACATTTTTCGTTGAAACGCCTTGGTGCAATGGTAGCGCGTTCGCATCAGGACCGGAGGGTCCGATTTCGATCTCCACCAGTACCCAAGTAGTTGTAGTGTCTTTAAGCAAGCAATACACAAATAATTCCACACTCTCTCTCTCTCTCTCTCTCTCTCTCTCTCTCTCTCTCTCTCTCTCTCTCTTTCTCTCTCTATTCGAGGTTGATTCCATCTCGAGTGAGTCTCGAGAGCAAATTCGTATAAATTAAAACATATAATACAGAAAAAACAAAACATTATACCTTCATTTTACATACCATTTTGAAAGTATGATATTGTACTTACAGATACAGGGAATCCGATCAGTCATAACTGCTTTAGCTTTAGAAGTCATAAAAAACAAGCATTTTAAAGCTTCATATCGTGTATTACAAAGTTTTCCGTTATGAAGTGAAACTATAAGTCAAAATAATATGTACACTTAATATAATATTTATTGAATTGTTTTTGCAACTTTCTTTGCTATGTCAGAATTTTAAGTATGAAAAAAGCTATGGAATGAGTTTTATAAAATTAATATTCGTATCGTATTATTATAACGTAATGCCTTTATATATACTTCAGACACGATCGGATCACCGAATGTTGCCTTTAGTGCAAAGAATGCTAGAAATAAAAGTCCTAGTAACGGCGACACTATCGTGTATATATCCGGAGTCTTTATATACGGAGTTTACTGTACTATATTTTATGACACGTTGAATTCATACTGAGGACGCCTACTTGTATGAATTATAATCCGAAACAGTAGTTGAAACTCTTTGAAAGGGAAGATTGAATTATACCTTTATAAATTACCATTAATTTCCTTCAAATTTTCGGATACTTTTCGTTTTCAAGAAACAATATGCTGACATGATTGTGTGATCATTTATAAACCATTATAATGTAGAAAAAAGTTAAAAAATGAAATTACTTCATAATTGGAACGGTTTTATTTGTTCAACAAGAACTTGTACTTTTAAATACACTTATTATACTAGTTTTATTGCATTTCAAAAGTATATTGTTGAACTTTTGTTGTTGTTGTTTTATTGTCTAATAGGCCGGAGGCATCATTCCTATTAAATTATTTGAAATATATCACCAAATGTTCATTTAAGATATTTCTTTGAAAGTTGGAATACTTATGTACCATTATGACACCTATCTGTAAGCAAGAGAAGATAAGTATGTGAAAATGTTTCTTGATTTGTAATTAGAAATTCCTAGTTAAAGTATTGTGTGCAACTGGCACTGTCATATGCACATATATCATTAACAGCTTGAAGTATAAATTTATAACTTCGCTGTAGTATTCAGGGATATCTTTTAAGTTTGATAACTTTTGACTTATCTTGCTACTTGTGGCTCTTGTTTATACAGATCTTGTTTTTTTTAATGACAAAGTCTTGTTTCATTGGCAAGCACTGAAATAAGTCTAGCGCGCTGTCCTATTGACAGCTCTTGTTAAACATGTGTTTGACAAAAGGGCATAAGATATTGTTGTCAATATCATATTACTTATGTTGGCATTTAAAACGAATGTTCTGTGTTGACTAATTTGTGGAAGACCCTTTATAAGAGTATTTAGCGCAGAATTGCAGAATTTTTTTCTAATTTCAATAAATTACGCTTTTACAGGGAAAGTGTGTTTACGGGAAAAAATGGTCATCCTGCCGGCCTCAAGTCTTTCGATTTTGCAGCAAATGGAAAAACATGAAAAGTAGAAGGATCTGTTGTTATTAGACCTTTGCATGTGTTTCCATTTACCATAGACTGTTACAATATCAAATGGATTTTGAAGCACTGAGCTTGCTTTGTAAATACTATAATAAATTTAAGATTATTAAATAGAAATCCCTTTACCTTAGATTTGTTTGTTTAACAAAGAACTGTGTATCAAGAATTCTATTTAACTTACTTTGCAAATATTTGATGGTTATCTCTAAGTATCAACATACATACCTACATTTACAAGAAAAAAAAATGAAAACTGTTCAAAAGTTTTGTCTATTCATTTATTTTGAGTTGTGTTATACATCCATACTTTACAATTTTTATAAGCTATGAAATCACATAATGTAGTTAATGGCAGAACACACCATAAAAATGCTCGATATGTTTATCAGACGACATTTTATTTAATATGCGAAGGACGCATACATGTAACATACATTCATTAAAAAGTGGGAGTAAATCATTTGTGTTACATGAAAGCAGATATATATATATATACCCCAACTAAGACATGTCAATAATACTACTTAATTAAAACCGAGTATCTCTATCAAATACTTAGCAGCTAACAGTTTTATTAGACTTATATAAAACAAAGTCTTGAATAACATCATAATTACGTTATATGCTAGCTGATTATGCAGTTTATGGCACATCTAAAATCGGCTATAAATGTAAAGAAACATATATACAAGTCTATATATGTATATATGGTTGAACAATTGCGTTATTCCTAGGACACTACACCTCCTCGAGATAACGTAATTCTCACAAACAGTAGCCAATTTCATATACTTCTCTATCAAAACTATGATTTATTTCAGAAAGATTACAGTTTAAAGCTTCCCAACCCCCAACCACCAACCCCCTTGCACAAAGCAAGGTTTCATAAAAAGATGATATGCTCTTATGTAGATTCATCACAAAGCCGTGATACAATGATTTTTAGAAGATGATAGATTATCTTTCTGTCGATATTTTAAGCGAACATTGCACATGATTGTGAGATAAATCTTGTGGATGTAAAAGTTGATAGGATAATGTGTAGTCTCCCTTTAAGTGCTTTGGATAAAACTCCTCGTCCTAAGAACTGACTGACTTAATAACTCCAGAGTTATTGCTTTTTGATTGTTTTTTTTCTTATATATCCAATATAATAACTTTGAAATATATTTCTCTGAAACCGGTTGTAAAATTTAATTGTCATTGGCTCAAACATTCTAATATCTATCCCCTACATCCCCTGTCCCCACACCAGCTCACCCCCTCTAACCACTCGAACACGGATACATTGTCAAGGTAGGATTATTACTATACATTGATATTGGTGGAACAATTTTCAAATAGCACAATGCCTCTATCGCAATACATCACAGAGATTTGAGATCTGAATACGTTTTGGGGAACACCCCCCCCAGATTTTTACCTAAACTGTTGATGTTAGTGATCGCCATTTGGCCGGCGTCAGATCTTGTCCGCTAGTTTAAGCTATTATTTTATGAAATGTCCTTTGCCGCTATTCAGTTGACAATTGCACCCCTATTCTTTGATGTCTGAAAACTATACTACGGTCCAACCTGTGTTAAAGACCACCTGCATATGAAGACCAGCAGGTAAAGTCCACTATAATAAAACATGTGTGAATAAAGACAACCTCTTCATCTTCTTCCGGTCGTTGGTTGATCGTAGCAATCACGGCTACAGTACAGCATAAAAGCCGTTATGATTGGATAAATTTGAAAATTTGTTTGTTAGAGGACATTTCATTGGTTTGTATCATTTCCGGTGTTACAGAATAAGAAACTTGTCATGATACACCCTATGTTTTTAGCTCAATTAATTAACCTATTTATACCTAGTTTTTTACAAGTGGATCTTCTGACTTCCAGTTTGAGCAAGTCTATTTCTTAAAATAGGGATGTTTTGCAGAATTATGATCTAAAAGACTAACAACTTTATTCCTGATCAGACGACTTCTAATTTGTCGGCTGCTTTCCGGAGGTGTTTGAATTTTTTTATAAAGGACTTTTATAACGCCTTACTTGCGTCCATATCTAAGCACGGGCGTGTCATTTGATGATATAGAAAATGCGTATAAATACATGTGCATAGCCTCATATAAGTATGTAGTTTATGGCATACATAATAACTGGTAAAAATGTAGAAATAATACATGTTTATACAAATATCGACTATTGTTAATACACCACACAGATTGAGTGAATACAAATATCGATTATTTCTAGAACATAACATACTTTCTTCTGTCGAAAAAAACAGAGTCAATAAGATCCGAGCAAAAAAAAATCAAATTATACATAGTGTATAATTTATGATTGAGATAACTCTTTTTGATGCTATGTTAACGGCGTAATGAGTAGTTTCCCTTGAATGTGATCCATAAGAGTAATACTATTACCGACTGATCACACGACATCGTATTTGTCGTCTGTTTCTAAAAAGATTATGCTTAACAAATTTAAAAACGCAACTTTTTATTAACATGTGAGGAAAATTGCTCAATGATGTTCCAATCGAATTATGCTTGAAATTTGTAAAAAAATTGTGGAATGAAAGCTAGGAATGGCAAAAAGCACGGTGTTCTTGATTTTTCGAAATTTCACTTGCAATAACGACAAAATACCCGTCAAATATCTGGTTGCGTTTTTAAAGTATTCTAATAGACAACGCTAGGCACGAATTGGAGAAATCAGCTAAGGTCCCTGCTCTACATTGTCATCCGGTTTAATTCCGTTTCGCACATCCGGTTACTGATATAATTATTTATATTCGGGAAATGTGATTCCCCGGCTTTCATCGCTGGTCTCTTTAATATGTACACTTAGGTCACGTGATCTTCACATTGCCTCAAGTGGCTCGTGACGCAGACTTTATTTATAGATCGCTAGTCTCTATGCATCTTTAATTATGAAATGTGCAGCATGGCGAAAGACGACTGCCTATCATTCACTTATAGTCATAGAATATAGTTTATAATAATTCTATGTTGTTCGAAATAAACTTAAAATTGCATATGAGTCTATGGTAAAGACCGAGTTTTCACCTTGTACCGAATAAAAAGATGAACCCGATCTAATAACTGGTCAGTATGCCGAGAATAGACAATACAACAACAGCAATCCAACAATACTATTTTAATTATGAAATGACGGAATTAAGTATACACACTCTTTAATAAGTACAAGTATATGGCAGTTCTTTTTTGAACAATGCTGTCTAAAAGACAGCTATATCCCCCGCCGCAAATATGAACATTGAAGATATTGATGTTACTGAGTACATTTGTACCGTAATTTCAGGACAAAAGGCCGCTTCACTGTATTGGCCGCACCCATATATTTTTACGATTTTAGAAACAAAAATGAACGTATAGGCCGCTCCGGCATATTGGCAGCGGCTGATAGATTGTGTACGCCGAATATGATGCAGCTTATTTTAAAGTCGCGCGCCTTTTGTATGACAGTTAAGGTAAGATAATCACTCCCGTTATCTGCTGAGTTACGGTAGTATACAGTAGATAATTGACCCATGAAGGCTAAATGGTTTGGAAAGCATTTGTGAACTGTTTTCAGACAGCGTTTAAACCTAAAAGTGTCACTCTGTGCTCTAAAAATACCAATTTAGAAACAGAAATGTCGTGTAGGCCGCTTGAAACTACCAATTTCAAAAATGAAAATGTCATATAGGCCGCTTTGCCGCATAGGCCGCATCTACGAAAATTCATCTTTATACGTATAGGCTGCGGCCTGTTGTTCAGAAATTACGGTATAGTTTTCCCTCAAGGTTGCACAGTGTGGATTTCTTAAGGCAAAGAAAGCGAGAAGAACATTCGGCCAGAGTTTCATTCATATCCATGAAGCGGTTTAGGAGACATCGAACGGACACAAATTCAAGACTCAAACATTTGACCTTAAGTTGTGTACATGTAGTTGTGGTTCTACACATTTTCTCATTGAGGTGATCATTTGACTAGAGTTTCATCTGAATCCTTTGAAGAGTTTAGGGGATACTGAGCAGACAGACTCAAATCTTTGATCTTAAGTTGTGACCTTGGCCATAAGTCGGCGTGGCTAGATCATTGGTTCTGCACATTAACTTGAAAAAATACACATTTGACCTAACATAATCCTTCAAAGGGTTCAGGAGATATGGAGTGAACAGGAAGTTCAAGACTAAAACCTGTAATCTTAAATAGTGACCATGACCATGACCCTACATGACCAGATCATGGGTTCTGTTTATCGTCTTGAAATGGTACACATTTCACAGTTTTATCAGTCTTTCTCTATTTAATGACCCCTATTTAATGATCCTTATTAAACAATCCCTATTACACGATCCCTATTTAATGATCCCTATTTAATGATCCCTATTAAATGATACGTATTAAATGATCCATTTTAAAAGATCCTTATTACACGATCCCTATTAAATGATCCCTATTAAATTATCCCTTTTAAATGATCGCTAGTAAATGATCCCTACTAAACGATCGCTAGTAAGTGATCTTTATAGAGTTTGAGGTTACTTTGAGACAGGTCCGCGTGGCAGTGACCTTGCATTAAATATTGTTTCCGTTTAAAAACTCAAAAATGCTATGTGCGTCGGTCTTCAACTACCTGGGACTAATGCTTATTTTAGTAATAGTGACTTCTGCACTTCTGCACTTCTGCACTTCTGGGTGCTGTGGGGCTCGTTTTGGGGAGGCTGCGTTTTTGGTACGTGGCATTCCCTGTTTGATATTATTTTTGTTTTTTTTCACTAGACCGGACCAATTTCCTGTCACTTTTTGAAGAGGACAATACAGTACAGTAATGTTACAGAACAAGTTTGGCGACACTTAATCCATTGGCCACGAGTAAACGCCATTTACTAGTAAAGGTTTTTCTATTTTTTATAACAGCGAGACTTGCGTGCAATGGACCGGAAACATTTCCTGGTTTTTTTAAAAGGTGCGCTACACAGCAAGTGTAATGACATTCCATCCATTGGTTCATGAGAGTGTTTCCTATATGGAGGGGGTGCGTGTAATGATACATTTTATAACTGCTGTCCAGCCATGAACGTTTATTTTTTATTTTCGATTGTTCTACAATATAGATTTATCGTTTTTGAGACTCACTACAGATAAAATCAACCCCTGAACAGAGGGAGGCATTGTAGAAACATCTGTCTTGTCTACGGACACCACCAACGTGGCACTGGTGGGGATCGATCCCGGAACCCTCATATCCTGAGGAGAACACTGCGCGGCTGTGGGCTCCACAAGAACGTTGAATGCTGCTATCCAATTGTTTATCTCAACAAGCATATGTGATGGTGTTTTAATTTAAATCTCAATGTAACCTTATAAAACAAAGTCTTTCCACTTTTGGCTTTCAATAAACATATATTTGCACCAAAGTTTTCGCAGTTTGGTGTCAATATTGCTTATTTTACAAAAATCAAGTAATCCGAATAATGTGTTATCTCATTGAGTAGTTGGGTAGATCTATAGGCTTCTTAAGAAATGTGATAATGATACATACTTGATGAAATTGAGTGGTATGATATGCATTGTCAAACAATAAACAAAGTACTTAAGCCTATTTGATTTCAACCTTATCTTTCTGAGATACTGAGAGAGGACCCTTCTGGCTAAATACTGACGCACTCACTGTAGGTTTTTCTGATAAGCCTATTTGATTTCAACCTTATCTTTATGGATTGTTTATGGAGGGTCCTTCTGGCTAAATACTGACGCTCGCATTATAGGATTTTATGTTAGTGTACAATAGACAAAGGGTACTTAAAATTCTTTATTGTGACATATATTTTATATATACCCTCAAAGCAAACATTTATATAAGAGGGAAGGAGCAATTAAAACATACCGAATTTGCGCAGGTGTTTGCTGATCAAGCATAGAGATATATGTACTTTCTGTAGCTCTCCTGAACCTTCGTGGGTCGTCATGAACCGTTTGCATATCCGCTGACATCTATCAACTGGTGGTACCGTTTATTTTGAAGGGTATCATACTCCTTGTAGAATTTTCATATTAAATAAGGAAGAAATAAATCGGGACAGAAAATGTGTTCTTTATATTCGGAGTTTACAATAGTTGGTCCGTTTGAGCATCCGCTGACGTCTAACAACTTGTGGTACTGTTAATTTTGAAGAAGGGTGAGAGTAAACTCTGTATGTAACGAACGCCTTGGAAAGACTGAAATAGTAAGTTAGATCCATATATAAGATAAGGAAGAAATAAATAGGGCCAAGAAAATGTATTCTTATATCCGGAATTACGCAATATATGGAGTCGGTATATACGGTGTTAACTTTGGTTCGCTTGGCTAAAGCAAAAGCTTGTTGACTTAAAGTCACGTGACTTCAATCTTATCCCTCAAGTCACATGACTTCAATCTTGTCTGTCAAGCCACGTGACTTCAATCTTATCCCTCAAGTCACGTGACTTCAATCTTATCCTTAAAGTCACATGCCTTCAATCCTATTCCTCAAGTCACGTGATTTCAATCTTATCCTGAAAGTCACACGACTTCACGACATATCGCCCTCCCCTTTTCTTTAAATATTACACTCATTTATTAGTTACACACTTCGCTTATTGACCACGTGTATAAGGAGGGCGACTTAGACTTGCTTTTAATCTCTTCGTACCTTTAAATACTTGAATCCAATCTCATTGATTATTCTTTAAGAAACTCCTGTATCAAAACAAACAAGTGAAATGAAGATGGTGTGTTTATTTTTTGTTATTCTTGCAGCTAGTGAGTGTGTCTTAGAGCCTCACTGCTCCAAGTACCACTATGAAGAGAAATTGTTAGAAAAGATGATTCGGACAGAAATAATTGTAGAAGAAATGAAAAAGGAAATGGATGCTATACAAAAGTCTATTAAAGAATCGCTTGCTGGGTTGATAGAAGAAAAGATTCAATGGAAAAAGGACATCACAGCCATGCGAGAGAATAGTTCAAAAGAGTTTGCTGCGCTACAAAAGAAGGCAAAAAGCGAACTGCAGCAACATATCAATCTTGTCGAAGGTCTCAAAGGTAACCAACATAGTATTACTTACTGATATAAAACGACTAGTACTTTTATCTGCTTTATTGAAAATTTATTTACCTCCCTTGTTCTCAATTATCACCCATTTTGATAGGCAAACCTGATAAGTATTAATAGGATTTGTCCTCATATATGTGATAATTAATAAAAAACCAAGATAATTTGTGTGACAAATTGAACCTTCTGAGCCATCTGCCCGTATCAGCGACATGGATTAATAATGATTATGAATCTGGTTCTTTTATAATCGTTCCGTAGATTTTCCCCTATTAACTAAAAGGCACTTTGCCTACCAATATGGCTGACAATTCAGAACAAGTGAGGTAAATGTTGTAGATGTTGAAACTATCTATAGTCCTGGACCAAGTTGTTCGAAACTTTTAATCGACGATTAAACTAACAGTAGATGAACTTGAAGGGTTATATTTCTGAAGGATCTAAAAACACTTTAAAGCAAAATCTAAATTTTCCTCTGGTGTTGTCCTACAACACGTAAATTATTAATCAAAGATTAGTCAACGGCTAAAGAGCTGGTAAATGTTTCGAACAACCGTATCCTGTTGTTTACATTAAATTATGATATACGTAACCAAGTATTAGAACATTAAATTATACATGCTGTATACAGATAAATTTGATTTCGCAGTAAGTGTTTCCCCGCAAAATGAAATGGAAGTAAATTAAAAACATAATTTGCTTTCGCGGAGCAACCTAGGTGCAGTGCTAACGCGTTCGCCTCAGGATCGAAGGGTTCCGAGTTCGATCCTCGTCAGTACCAAAGTAGTTGTAGTGTCCTAATGCAAGACACAAATAATTCAATATTGCCTTTGTCTCGATAGCGATTAGCATGAGTTGTAAGAAATTGATTCGCAATCGAGATTTAATAAAGAAGCATATATTTTAACATATACATGTTGTAATACAAAACATGCAAGACATACTAGCTTCATTTTACAAAGCATCTTGAGATAATGATACTGTACTTACAGATACAGGGATGATAACAAAAGCATAGTTAAGCTTGATATCGTGTCATAAAAAGTCATTTTTATGCAACAAAATTGTCCGTAATGTAGTGAAACTATAAGCGCTTATCACAAAAATGAGCACACTAATATTTATTGAATTGTTTTTGCAATTTTCTTTCCTATGTCAGAATTTTAAGTTACGCAAAAGCTATGGGCTGAGTTTTAGAAGTTACTATTTGTATTGTATTATTATAATATAATGCTTTTATGAATACTTGAGACAAAATCGTATCACCGAATGTTGCCTTTAGTGCCAAGACTGCAAGAAATACAAGTCCTAGTAACGGCGACACCATCGTGTTTACAGAGACTCTCCTTAACCTTGGTGAAACCTACAGTACGGACACTGGAATATTTACAGCCCCGCATGGAGGAACCTACATCTTTACCGTCCAGTTATGTGTGGACGGTCACAAAATAATTGATTTTGGCATAGTTGTCAACGGCGTATATAAGAGTATTGCACGATATTATGACAACCGTGGGTATTTTCATTGTCGAAGTTCAACTGCTACTGTAGCTCTGAACTCCGGAGATAATGTCTCTGTCAAAGTAATAAACAAATCAAGTGGAGTTATCCTGGGTGAAAGCAGTACAGCCTACTGGAACATGTTTTCAGGTATTCTCGTTCACGCTGAGTAAAATATTCCATCAAAATATTTTCATGTAGAGTTTAATGGTTGATAGTCTCAAAATTGAAATAAATCTTTATAAACGACCATTCAGTCCTTTCAATTTTCGGATACTTGTCCTTTTTGAAAAAGCAGTATCATGAAATATGCTTGAAAATTTCCTCAACCTGATCGGACTTCATTTTCTTAGTTAACAAACCTGTACAAACTGCGATTGTTGACATTCTTTGAAAATGAACATTGACTTGTATCTTTAAATTATAACTCAATGCTTTAAATGTTCGGGTAATTGTCCTTTTTAAAGTATACGGAAATAAATGTTTGTACTGCTGGTAAGTAATTAATATATTTTAACACTTCAGATATATGTACTCCTAAATCGATAATAAATTTCCAAAGAAAATAATTGTGTTCTTTTTATTCTAAAGCAGTATTGAGTATACTTTTCTTTCACATATAACTATACATGTACTGTTACTATTGATGATTTTTGTCGAGCCGCTTGCGAAAGCTCGATATAGCTGTCCATTTGGCGGTTCGGTGTATGTACGTGCGTGCGTGCGTGCGTGCGTCCTTCCGAGTTTAGCTTGTCCGGGCTGTAACTTATCCATGGATAAAGGGATTCTTGAATAACTTGGCACAAATGTTCACCATCGTAAGACGGAGTGTAATCCGCAAGAACCAGGGCCCTAGGTCTAAGGTCAAATTCAAGAATGACTTTATCCGGAGCATATCTTTTTCATGCATGGAGGGATTTGGTAACTTGGTACAAATGTTCACCACCATGAGAGTGTCATGCGCAAGAACCAGGTCCCTATGTCTAAGGTCAAGGTCACACTTAGAGGCCAAAGGTCAGATACAAGAATAATTCAAGAATGACTTTGTCCGGAGCATTTCTTCTTCATGCATGGAGGGATTTTGATGTTACTTGGCACAAATGATCACCACCATTAGACGGAGTGTCATGCGCCAGAACCAGGTCCCTATGTCTAAGGTCAAGGTCACACTTAGGGGTTAAAGGTCAAATTCATACTTGGCACAAATGTTCACCACCATGAGCTACCCTTGTTTTTAGAATCACTTCCCTTTGTTTTAATATAAATAGCTTATATTGTAACTTTTTTATTACTGGCCCTAGAGAAAAATCGAGACCACTTTTCTGTGGTACAACATGCATGTTACATTCAATATTTAGGTGTATTTTTACCTATCTCTACTTGGTAAGGAGTTAGCCCTTTTGACAGCTGGCGGCTCGACATGTTGCACGTGGGCATCTAGTTTATAACATGAACAACAAAGTTGCGGAATTTCATAACTGATTTTTTAAAGAGTTTTTCAGACTGCATTCGGCTCAGTTAAAGTTAGATATGTGTGAATAATATCATATAATTTAAAACAAAACAATTGTCTGATTGTTGTTGTTGTTTTATTGTCCATAAATCCGAAGACAATGTAGAACGCGGAACCTGGGCCACTTCTCTTCACTTCGATATTAATGAATAGCTCTAGGCGCTAAAAAGATTTGGTGTAACTGTAAACAATAGTCAGACATGAACAAAGGTCACTAACCGGAAGATGCTGGATTGGTCCTAGTAAAAAAACAGTCATTATTCAAAGGTGTTTTATCGTAGATGAATAGTATACATTGTCACTGCTGGTTTGTATATACAGGTGGTCTTTAACACTTGTTGGACTATGCTATATTTTCCGGACAATCTTAGTGTAGCGGTTGAATTGTCAACTAGCTAGAACCAGTGAATAGTGGTAAAGGTGGCCTAAAAGTACACATTACTTTTAAATTGAAGTTTCAGCAATAACCGACCCATGACCGCACTGAGCACTTACCTGTTCAGGGGAGTTAGAATGCAAAATACTTATCAATTTCATTTTGAAGGTGTTTTTATTTCTTGCTGTAATATGATGTACGGCATGTTGCAATTATTTGATGCCTGTTAGACATTTAAGGTTGAACATAAAGCATCAACTTGTTTTCAAACCATGTTCGTTGTTTGAACTCATTTTATACTGGCAGTTATACGCACATGTATTACAGAATAGAACAGCATTTCGCCAACCTGTATCGGAGACATTCTTAACATCGGGAGTACCGTGAAAACAGTATGTTACTCATCTATGTCCATAAAGAACATCTGATAAAACCTGCATTATTCCTGTTAGATATAAAGATAGGTCAGCCTCCATTGTTGAGTGGTTAGAGTCGCTGACTTGATATCATTGTCACCTTTCATAAATTTAGGTTCATGTGTTCGAGCCCTGCTACCGACAATATGTCTATTTATGTGAGAAAGTTGGTATTTTCTTACGGAGGATAGGAATCTAGTACTGGTTCTTCTCAGGAACGATTGTCAGCTAAAATGCCCGCCTGTAAAATTGACCAAAATACGGTTGGATCAGGCGTTAAACTCCTACAACAACTAGAATAAAGATTGGAAACTCACAAACAAATGAATGGACAGAATACCCGAATAACGTGATTAAACCTGCATGATTCCTCTTAAAATAGATTTATATTTTTAACACTTCAGATACTCCTAAATCGATAATAAATTCCCGGATATAATCATGATAGAATTTTGTTCTATTTATTCTTAAGCATTTGATCAGTTTAATATCTTTCATATATCTTTGTAGCTTCTTCATGAAAGAAGGCGTTGTCATGGTAACCTCATTGAATAAATATGCGCTGTATTCATAGTATTTCCTTTCGGTTTAACCCATTTATACCTAGAGTTTTACAATGGAATATTATGACTTCAAATTAAGGCAAATCTATTTCTTCACATAGGGGTGTTTTGCAGAATGCTGGTCCAAAAGACTTACAACTTAAAACCCGATCAGATGACACTGTATTAATGTTGTCTGCTTCGGAGCCTAGCTGCTTGAAAAAGTACATAATTTTAGTAGACATTAGGCACACATCGGTTAATAAAGAAACGTTAGGAATGTTTTCTCAACAAGTAACGATGAATTTCACTAGTTAGATATCTATCTTAGTAATATAACAGCTATAAGTAGTTTTACATTCAAAGTGTTAACGGGCATTTAATATTACAATGCAATATAATATCCGCTACGGCTAGATTAGGGATAGGTGTGTTATATACTTGCTTAGAGTAGAAGAAGCCCTGTGTGTATCTATGGCGTTTTACCAAGAGAGCCGATCCTAGCTATGATAACATTTAGTAATAGATAAAACTGTTTCAAAACCATTCAAATATAAATGTGTGGATTTGATAACTGACTTTTTTTATGACCTTAGGAATCATGAAATGAAAGGAAAACTGAGAACTGTCAACAACTTGGATCACTTAGGTATGAAGAAAACATTCTGCCAAACGAATTGTTAAATCTCATCATCATGTTGCAAATATTACAGCTTACCCGTACTATTTACCATACAGTAAAAGTATAATAGTGTCAATGACAAAAAAGTGCAGATGAAAATTCGTACGTACGGGAGACAACCTGTTAAAATTTCTAATTTAAGTTGAATGGTATTGGATTGTAGAGACGTTTGTATAGACGTACTTCAATAAGGACTTGCGGTACTGCTGTATGATCTTTATGATAATTACGCACTTCTATTTTCAACCTTTTAGTCGTATATAAAGCGAATTATTCATTGTCTTACTGTAGTAATTGTCAATGTTATTCTCCGGAAGGTAGCTATATAACAATGAATAAAATATGTTTGCGGTCCAATATGAAGGTCTTGTGATAATAGGCATTAACTATGTGAAGGTATTTAAACATCGATCCAACAACATAATACACAAGTTACAGACTGAACACGCGCAGATCTACGTATAGGCCCTAAACTGTTCTACGCCCAGAAGGGGGCTAATATTTTGCGATGTAAAAATTAATCCTTAAATAAGAGTGACATATAGTTCTTGCTCACCACACGAGTAGCTCTTGCAAAAAGACTTATCGAATACATATTCCATTTATGCTTCTTTTAAGACCATTTCTGAATTACGTTTCTGACTCTGTGCGTAAGATGGTTGTTGCACATAGAGAATAAAGGTTTCACACTTCCTGTCTCCATTTGCATTTTACATATTATAAACTTTAACTCTTGTGTCTTTGATAGCATTAGGCAACATTATGCGTGGAGATTATTGGCGCTGCTCCTGAGAGCTGAGTCTTATACGGTATACTTCTAACCGGAAGTCAGTGGATAGGAGCTTTATTTACACACTGATCAAAAATTTTCTTTTCCTGTAAATTTGTTCTATCAAATAATTACGATTGATCAGTTAAAATGCAAATAGAGTTACACGTTGTTATATTAAAAATGCGTTCTGCTGATTGAATGAAACCAATTATAACCAATAGCCGTTCTGTTCCGTACAAGCTATATGTTTTACATTACTGCGGTTACTTCGCTGACATTATCTTCACTGGGTAAGACAGTGATTTGGAGATCACCGAGTTTAAATTTACACTGACCTTGCATCTAAAATAATTTTTGGTTCAATACCTTAACAATGCTTACCTCTAGACCTCTCAAACTTTGTAGGGACATTGGTCATGGATAGTAAAATCCCTATATATTTTCTCGTCAGTTGATCAAAGGTCAAAGTCGCAAGTTAACTGTCATTTTAAATATCGTTTGCGCAAAATAACTTGATAATGTTTTTACCTTGACAATTATTTGACCTAGCATCTTCGACTATGCTAAGTTCATGGTTTGTGATATGAAGAATAAAGGATCTCTATTAATTGTGGTGTAATCGTGTCAAAGAGCAAAGCCGCAGCGACATTGTATTTAAATAACAAGTTCCGCTTAATTACCCTGCAATCCTTGCCCCAGTGTCTTCAAATTTGCTTCAAAATAGAAACTGAGGGCCCTTTTGATCTCCATTGACATTCGGGTATCTATGAATGTCAGCAGTTTCTTTCGTTGCAGTTACGTGGGGAGGGAGCATCTGTTTATTCCGTTGCAGTAACTGGTGGAAGGAGCATCCGTTTTTTCCGCTGCAGTAACTGGGGGAAGGGGCATCAGTTTCTTCCGATGCAGTTACTGGGGAAAGGAGCATCCATTTCTTCCGTTGCAATTACTTGGGGAAGGAGCATCAATGATTAGTCAATAATTATGTCCCTGGTCAATAATTAGTCAATAGATATGTGCCTACTCAGTAACTTGCCATTCACGAAGTCTAGTCCAAAGCAACTATGAAATACTTCAAATGTAAAGATAGATAAAAACAATCTTATGTGTGTTACAGGTCTCCCGACCTGCCTTAGCTTTCACTGCCGAACACACACATTTTTGTAAGAAAATGTTCAAAATTACCAATTTTCAAGTGCTTTCGAGTAATGAAAAGCAAAATAGAATATATTAAAACAAACTTGGCCAACAGACCTTAATTACTTTGGTATGGAGACCCGAAACATTCACATTTGTTTTAGCCCTGAAGACAGAGAGAGACATTGTAGAAATACATAACAAGTAGCTGTGTCTTGCCTAAGGACACTACCATCGTGGCACTAGTGGGGATCGAACAGGTACTCTCCGATGCTGACAATAACGCGCTAACACTGTACCTAGAAAGGAACGTTGAATGGTTTCATCCAATTGTTTATCATAACTAGCATGTATGATGGCGGTTCAATTAAAGCCTCAGTGTAACATTGTAAAACAAAATCTTTCCACTTTGGGTTTTTAATTAACTTATTTTTGTACATAAGTTTGCGCAGTTTGGTGTCCGTAATGCTTATATCACTAAAACCCTGTTTGCAAGTAATCTGAATAACTTGTTATCTCATTGAGCAGTGGGCAGATCTCTAGACTTCTAAAGAAGTTTTGTTAATGATACATTCTTCATAAAAATTGAGTGGTATAATTTGACAAAAACCAAAGTAATTTAGCCTATTTGATTTCGATCTTATCTTTCTGAATTGCTTAGAGAGGGTCCTCCAGCTAAAATACTGACGCACGCGTTGTAGGTTTTTATGATAGTATATAATAGACAAAAGTAATTGAAATTCTTTATTGTGACATTTATATATACCTACAAAGCAAACAATTATCTAAGAGGGGGTCAATTAAAACATATCTAATTTCCGCAGGTGTTTGCTGATAAAGCATTAAATATATTCCTTTTACAAAATATATTTACACACTAACAAAAAGAAATATTTGTCTGTCACGCAGGACTGAGGTATCAAGTGCAAAATTAAGTACGAAATAAAGAGAACAAATTATGCTGAGACAGCTATCTTTTATTTAGTTTTGCTATTTACATTACAATTGAAAAACTAAAACGTATTTTTCTATAGCTCTTCTGCACCATCTAAAGAGTCCTCATAAGCCGTTTGATAATTCGCTGACTTCTATCAACTTGTAGTTCCGTTCATTTCGAAGAAAGGTAACAGTAAACTCTGTATATAACGAACTCCTAACTCAAAATACCCGAGAATATGTTATATCTATCTAGAAGTATCATATCTATTAATGAAGAAATTAATCGGAACAAGAATTTATCCAGAATTTCGTTATATCTGGAGTCGTTATAGACGGTGTTTACTGTAGTCAGCTTGGCTGTAGCTAAAGTTCGTTGACTGTAAGTCACATGACTTCAATTCTATACCTCAAGTCACATAACTTCATTTTTTTCCCTCAAGACACATTACTTCAATCTTTTCCCTCAAATCACTCGAATTTAATCTTATCTCTCAAGTCACGTGACTTCAATCTTGTCCCGAAAGTCATGTACGTTCCAGTGAGGAAACTATGGAATAGCACGTAGAAAGTCGCCGGTAAATGTTGCTGACTGACAGGAACGCGTTTTCATATTTGCCGCTTAATTCCGGAAGCTTAATATCAAGAAATTTGATAAATAACAAAATGATTTGTGGAAACCAAGCTGTTTGTAGGCAAATGTCCATACATCCTGAAAACTGCTGCTTTTGTATATTTGGGCTCCTTTATCCTCGAACTATGTTTAAAAGTATCAGCCTCTTAATCAGTCGATTTAATGTAAGTGCCCTTTGAGAAAACACATCACTAGGCATGGTTTGTATCCTGATGTTTACCCGGTTGTTGCTCAGTATGTTTTGAACTTTCACTAGATAATTTGTATGGAGAAGTCTCGAAGGGCCAGATTCATGAGATTCTCAATTCTCATATAGGCGATTTTTGGATATATAATTCGACAATTGACAATTCAATGTCCATTACTAATTACAAAAATATATATAATAACATCGTTCACAAGTTTCATATCTCCCTTTCTGATTCGTTATGAAATACACCCAGTGACTCATTTAACATATCACACACTACAGGCGGGTGCAATTTGGTTGTTCTGAATCTGGAATTGATTACTAGAAGCAGTTCTGAGGTGTTCGGTTAAGCTATTTTACTTCTCATAACTAGTTCATACAATTACGCAAGACGTGTGCGGTTTGGTTGTTCTGAAATGATAATTGATTCATACAAGCACTTCTAAAGCGTTTAATTAAACCTTTAAATATCTCTTTTAATATCTCGCAATTAATTCCTGTAATTCCGATTTCAAGCAGAATTGTTGTAGCCACGTGATCAAAAACTTGGCGTCTTGCAGTGTGATCCCTGCAAACGATATTGGTGCATATTTCTTTATTACTTCAGTGATAGATTTTATCACTTTAAAACAGTTTTGGCTTTTTTGATTATCGCCTTAGTGAAGAGCTTAGCTTATTCCCAAAAAAGAAACGTTCGATTCAGAATCAGTTCTGTCACATGGTATTTTGATTCTAGAAACACTAAATCGCACACGTCTTAGATATCACCACCACTTTCTTTTGACATATCAGCCTTCCTTTCTCTTCAAATACCAAACTCATTAATTCGTTACATACTATCTTCACTTATTGACCGCATGTATAAGGAGAGCGACTGAGACTAGCTTTTAATCTCTTGGTACCTTTAAATACTTAAATCCAATCTCATAGATTATTCTTTAAGGAACTCCAGTACCAAAAGAAACAAGTTAAAATGAAGATTGTGTGTTTAATATTTGTTATTATGGCAGCTAGTGAGTGTGTCTCGGAGCCTCACTGCTCTAAGTTCCATTACGAAGAGAAACTGCTGGAAAAGATGATAAGAACAGAAATTCTTGTAAAAGAAATAAAAAAGGAAATGGATGCTATACAAAAATCTGTGAAAGAATCGCTGGCCGAGTTGAAAGAAGAAAATATTCAGTGGACAACAGACATCACAGCCATGCGAGAGAATGGTTTAAAAGAGTTTACTGCGCTACAAGAGAAGGCAAACAGCGAACTGCAGAAAAATATCAATGCTGTCGAGAGTCTCAAAGGTAACCAACACAGTATTACTAACTGATAAAGAACGAATAGTATTTTTATCTGTTTAATCAAAATTTATCAGTTCTTTAGTTTGTTATAGATATTTCCCATATCTACAATATTTGCATCCCTTGTTCTCAGTTATCAGCCATTTTGATAGGCAAATCTGATAAGCATAAATAGATGATGGAACTATCTATAGTCGTGGACCAAGTTGTTCCAACTTTAATCTACGATTAAGCTATCAGTCGATAAGCTTGCGGGGTTATGTTTCTGAAGAGGTCTAAAATCATTTAAAACAAAATATAAATTTTCCTCTGGTGTTGTCCTACAATACGCATATTTTCAATCAATGGTTAGTTTTGAACAACCGTCTCCTGTTGTTGAGTGAGCTGCAGTACTAAGCTCATTTTGGGGTTAAGATAAAAAAGTTAGCAAGACATTACATTATGAATGAGGTAACAAAGTATTAGAACATTAAATTATACGTACTGTATAAAATTATAAATGATTTCGCAGTTAGTGTTTCCCCGCAAATTAAAATAGAAGTGAATAAAAAACTAATTTATTTTCGTGGAGCATGGAGCAACCTTAGTGCAGTGGTAGCGCGTTCGCCTCAGGATTGAAGAGTCCCGAGTTCGATCCCCACCAGTGCCCAAGAAGTGGTAGTGTCCTTAGGCAAGGCATAAATAATCCAATATTGCATCGAAAACGATTAACATAAGTTGTAAGAAATTGATATGCAGTCGAGATTAAAATAATTAGTATATTTTAAAACATATACATGTTGTTATATAGAAAATTCAAAACATGCTAGCTTCATTTTACCGACCATTTTGAGAGGATGATACTGTACTTACAGATAGAGGGAAACCGATCAGTCATAACTCCTTCGGCTATTGCAGAAGTCATAAAAAACAAGCATATTTATTCTTTACATCGTGTTATAAAAAGTCTTTTTATACGAGAAAGTTGTCCGTTATGTAGTGAAACTATAAGCGCTAGTAATCATAAATAGCTCAATAAATTATAATATTCATTGTTCAATGTACATGTATTGTTTTTGCAACTTCCTTTCCTATGTCAGAATTGTAAGTAATGCAAAAGCTATTGGCTGTGTTTTATAAGTTAATATTCATATGTTATTATTGTAATGTAATGCCTTTATATATACTTCAGACAAGATTGTATCGCCGAATGTCGCATTTAGCGCCAAGACTGCTAGAAATACAAGTCCTAGTAACGATGACACCATCGTGTTTAGTGAGACTCTCCTTAACCTTGGTGAAGCTTACAGTACCGACACTGGAATATTCACAGCCCCGCACGGAGGAACCCACATATTTACCGTCCAGTTATGTGTTTACGGTAGCAAAGTAATTGATCATGGTATAGTTGTTAACGACGTATATAAGAGTATTGCACGATATTATGACAACTTTGTGAATTATCGTTGCCGAAGTTCAACTGCTACTGTAGCTCTGAACTCCGGAGATAATGTCTGGGTCAAAGTAATAAACAAATCAAGTGGACAAATCCTGCATGACAGCAGTGCAGCCTACTGGAACATGTTTTCAGGGATTCTCGTTCACGCTGAGTAAAATATTTTATTCAGTCCGTAATGGTTGATAGTCTCAAGACTGAAATAAATGTTTATAAATGATTACTCAGTTTTCTGTTCTCCAATTTTCAATTTTCCTTTATGATAAAGCAGTATCATGAAATATGCTTGACATTTTCCTGCACCAATGTTGTGCTAAGCAGACTTTATATCTGTAGTAAACAAACCTGTACAAACTGTGATCTAGGATAAACAATTGTTGAAATTGTTTGAAAATGAACATTGATTTGTATCTTTATAAATTATAACCCAATATTTTGAATGTTCGGGTAATTATCATTTTTCAAGTATACGGAAATCATTTGTTGTACTTCTAGTAAGTAAGTTATATATTTTTAACACTTCATATACATGTACTCCTAAATCGATACTACATTTCCGAAGAAAATAATGACAGAATTGTGTTCTATTTATTCTAAAGCAGTATTGAGTGTACATTTCTTTCATATATAACTATACATGTACTGTTACCATTGATGAGTTTTAATAATATGAACAACACAGTTTTGGAATTTCATAATTGATTTTTTAAAAAGATTTTCAGACTGCATTCAGCTCAGTTCTAATTAGATATGTGTGTAGAATATCATATAACTTAAATAAAAACAGTTTTCGGATTGTTGTTGTTGTTGTGTTATTGTCCATTAATCCGAAGACAATGTAGAACACAGAACCTGTGCCACTTCTCTTCCCTTCGGTAATAAATGAATAGCTCTAGACGCTGACAAGATTTGGTGTAACTGTATACTATAGTCAGACCTGAACAAAGGTCACTAACCGAAAGAAGCTGGATTGGTACTGGTGAAAAACCCGTCGTTAATCAAAGGTGTAACAATACAAAATACTTTCATTTTTAATTTCATTTTGAAAGAAAGTGGTGTCATTTCTTGCTGTAATACGATGTACTGAACGGTGCCACTAAGTCCTCTTCATAATACGATGCCTGTAAGACATTCAAGGCTGGACATAAAGAATTATATTTTCCTCAAAGCATGTTTGTTTTTTCAACTTGTTATATACTGTATTTATTGATAAGCACATGTATTAAAGACTAGAAAAGCATTTCACGAACCTGTATCGGGCATGGAAACAAACATTCTTAACATCGAGAGTGCCATAACAAACAGTATGTTACTCATCTGTGTCCATAAAGAACATCTAATAAAACCTGCTTTATTCTTGTTAGATATAAAGATAGGTCCGGCTGTGTGGTCAAGTGGTTAGAGTCGCTGACTTTAATTCACTGTAATCTTTCATAAATGAAGGGTCATGGGTTCGAGCCCTGCTATCGACCATGTGTCTTTATGTGAGAAAGTTGGCAGTTTCTTACGGAGGATAGAAGTCTAGTACTGGGTTTTCCCAGGAATAATTATAAGGTTAACTGAAAAATGACCAAAATACGGTTGAAACGGAGGTTCAACTCTTAATACAACAACAAGATATAAAGATAAGAAAGTCACTAACATAATTTAATGAATAGACAGAATACCTGAATAAATTAATTAAACCTGCAGTGTAGCTTTGCTGCTTGAAAACGTACATAATTATTTTAGTAGATATTAGGCACAAATACGTTAAAAGTAACGTTAGAAATGTTTTTCGAACAAGTAACGATGATTTTCACGGATAAGATATCTAGCCTGGGAATAAAAGAGCTACAGGTAGTTTTACATTCAAAGTGCTAATGGGCCTTTAATGCAATATAATATCCGGTACGGGTACGTTGATGATAGATGTGCTAGATTCCTGCTTGGAGTAGTTGAAGCCCTGAGTGTATCTATGACGTTTTTGCTAGAGAAACGATCCTAGCGATGATAACATTAAGTAAAAGATAACTGTTTCAAAACCATTCAAATATAAATGTGTGGATTTGATAACTGACGAACTTTTTTACGAACTTTAGAATCGCGAAAGGAATATTTGAGAACTGTCAAAAACTCTGATCATGTGCCAAACTAATTGTTTAATCTCTCATCATTATGTTGCAAATATTTTAGCTTACCGGCACTCTTTACCATTCAGTATTATATGACCCTGTCAGAGACAGAAAAGTACAAAGGGAAATTCCTATAAACGGGAGACAACATGTTAAAGGTATGGGAATGTAAGTGACACACTGGTTTCATTTTTATTTACATTTGTATAGAAGTACTTCAATAAGGACTCGCACTACTACTGTATTATCTTAAGATAATTACTTACTTCTATTTTCAACCCTGTAAGCGTATATATAGCACATCATTCATTGTCTTACTATAGTAATGTTCAATACCATTATCCGGAAAGGTTGTTATATAATCCTGAATGAAATAGTTTTAAGTCCCAATTGTTATATAGGCTTTAAGTATGTGAAGTTATTTAAAAATCGATCCATCAATATAATGCACAAGTTACAGACCGAACATACGCAGATCTACGTAAAGGCTCTAAACTGAAAGGGGCTAATTTGTTTGCAAGGGTAAAATTAACGCCTAAATGAGTGTAAAGATATATATCTCTTGCTAACCACACGAGCTTCTTGCAAAAAACAAGTTGCATATATCTTAACTATGCTTCTTTCAAGACTGTTTCCGACTAAGTGTTATGGTTATTGCACATAAAGAATATTGGTTTCACACTTCGCACATTTTTATTTCACAAACTAATATGCGCCTCTCCTTAGCTATAGCTAAGATTTATTGAATTCCAACCAGACGTTGCAGATAAATAGCGCTGACAAACGTATACGAAAAGTAATCAAAGGGCAATAACTCATTGAAAAATCATTAACCTGGAACATAATGATAATATGCGCATCCCCTCTTAATAATGAAACAGTTTATGCAGATTCATTGAATTCATGACAAATAGCCCGGATAAGAATGCGCAAAAGTGCTATGTATATTATAAGTACACATGAGTGGCCATAATTCAGGGAGAAAAATATCATACAACCCAAACGTGCTTGAAGTAATGTATCCGCATCTCCTTTTATAAAAAAAGTTTCCCTTAAATATTTGCCGATTTCATACCTATGGTTGCTGAGAAATAGCGCAGACACGAACGTATATGAAAACGTAATCAAAAGTTAACTGCGCGAACAAGAGGCTTAAAAGTACATGTGCGGACTGTACCCGTATAGAAGTACGTGCAGCCGGAACAGTATTCCTGGAAATTTTCTCACCTTGATTAAAACCAGTACATTGGCACAGGAGTAGACCATCGTCCCGGAAGTATCAAATACACGAAAAGAACACGGTCATGTTTTCTTTAAGAAAATACCACTGCGGGAGTTTGATTCTCGACCGCTTTGTTTGGTTTCAGTCACATGATACATTTTCGCACACACGTAATTAGGAGTGCACTTTGGTACCAGGAAGATTGACAGGTATGCACAAAGGACCTTGTAAAAGCAATGTATTATGTAAAGTTGGAATATGACATCAATTACAGAATCAGGTGTTTTCTTCCTGAAAGCTAAGTTTGTCCTACCCATTTTTTGTAGTAACTAAATGTTAGGTGGCAAGGGATTGGTGATCTAAGTATTTGAATAAAATATACCTTTGTTCAGGCATGTATGGACAAACCCACCTTTGCTCATGCATGCACGGACAGACCCGCTTTTGTTCATGCATGCACGGACAGACCCATCTTTGCTCATGCATGCAAGGACAAACCCACCTTTGCTCATGCATGCACGTACAAACCCACATTATTATTGTTATTCTGCTGATAATAATGAAGGCATAAGCAGAAGACAAGACAACTTGTATATTTAAAAATATCAAGAAAGTATATATCGCCCGTGTTACCTAATATCGTTCGTAATCACAACCCTGTATAATGACTGCCGTCATTACTCACCTTTTACCAAGCCGAAATTATTTTAGTTTAGAATTTGAGGAAAGCATGAAACTTTTCAAGTCACACTTGAGTCCGCTTTCTGGGAAAATAATGAAGTACGGATATGACCCAATGGCTCGAACCCTTAACCTCTGGGTGGTTCGGCAGACATCTCAACCTGTCTCACATTCCAGAGGTGGTGGGTTCAAATCCCAATAAATGTGTTACCTAATGGAAATAGAAAACAAAACAAGAACTTTGAATACATGTTTAATTTTCTCCTGAAGAAAATGCAAAATGATTATAATATTTTTCAGCCAGAAATGAATACGTTTCTCGAATGTCAAGGGACCATGCCTTTTACATCGAGATAAACGAACTTCGAGGTAAGAGGAGTGGCTTTTAAATGTTGTTTTTATGGACGTATATTGACGTATATTGACGGAAAGTGCTCAAATGTCCGTTTTCAAGACAGACAATTATGTGTATTTATTTTATTGATGCATGCTAATTTTCCCTAAAACATGGGAACACAAATTCAATTTAAATTGCATTTTATATTTGCATATACCCAATTAGCATTCAATAATAGATATCAAGCACATCTACATACCTTGTACCGGCCCGTGTGAAAACGAATGTACGCATCGGGCGAAAGTGAAAGTAGCGTTTCTTGAACCGGAAGTCAGAACATTCGTATATTCTACACATAAGAACAGCATCTAACTACAAAACTAATTTTTTACAGACTGATACATTCGTTCAGAAATAATCTGTTTTGATAAAGTCCAATCACTATTATCACTTTACCTCTCAAATAAATTTAGTCTTTAAAGTAATAACCACATTTTTCATCATTAATTACACGTTACTTTAAGTGCCAGCAATTAAAGTAAATCCATGAAAAACAAACAACAATCATTACGACACGTGTGAATTGGCATGACAACGTCTCACCTTTGGCTTAACCCGCCGCACCTTTAATCCGTCGACGACTTTCGCACTTCGACTTAACGAGTTGACAATACACTGGAATTTGATTGACGGGACCAAAAAATCCCTTCGACACATCCGGAGTCTCGGTATGTCAAATTTTGTCTTAAAAGGAGTTGAAGTACATGCATAAAGAAGGGAATTTGACGGGACTTTAGAATTTCTTCGCCTTAAATGGAAATTCGAAGTAAGCGAGTTTGAGATACTGAGAGTCAGCTGTATATATAAGCAAGAAAGAGAAATATTATCACAGAAATATGAGAGCAAGCAATTTAATTCCTGAGATATGTATGACGGGACGGGACGGACACGGACGGGACAACATGCGTGATTCCTTTATTGGGGTGTAATGATATACTTACTATTTATTCTCGATTGTTCTACAACATAGATTAATCGTTTTCAAAACTCACAAAAGATGAAATCAACTCCCGAAGACAGAGAGAGACATTGTAGAAATACATATGTATCTGTGTCTTGCATAAAGACTAAACCAACGTGGCGCTGGTTGGGATCGAATTCGGAACCTTCCAATTCCGAGGAAAACGCGCTAACACTGCGCCAATGCGGTTCCACAGGAACGGTGCATGGTAACACCAATTGTTTATCATAACTAGCATGTGTGATGGTGGTTTGATTAAAATATCAGTGTAACTTTGTAAAGCAACGTCTTTCCACATTTGGCTTTCAATAAACATATATTTGTACAAAGCTCTGTGCAGTTTGATGTTCCTATTGCTAATATCACGAACACCCTGTTTGCAAGTAATCTGAATAATTTGTTATCTCATTCAGCAGTGGGGCAGATTTCTAGACGTCAAAAGAAGTTTTGTTTATGATACATACTTCATTTGTGGTATAATTTGCCTAGTCAAAAAACAACGAAGTCATTTAGCCATTTTTTTCAGTCTTATCTTTAAGGATTGCTTAGAGAGGGTCCTTCTAGCTAAAATCCTGACACATGCATTGTAGATTTGTATGACAGTATATACAATGTATACACAAAAGTACTTAAAAATTCTTTATGGTGACAATTCTGTTGTATAAACCTTCAAGGCAAACAAATACCGGTATCTTAGAGGGGGCATTTGAAGCATATCGAATTTGCGCAGGTGTTTGCTGATAAAGCATAAAAATATATTCTTTTTGCAAAACATATTTCACGCACTAACAAAAAGAAACATTTTTGTGTCCAACAGAACATACGTAACAAGTGCAAAAATAAGTATGAAATTAAGAGACCAAATTATACTCAGTCAGATATCGTTTATTTAGTTTGCTATTTACATTACAATTGAACAACTAAAACGTATTTTCTGTAGCTCTCCTGAAACTTCTGAACAGTCCTCATGAACCGTTTGATTATTCGCGGACTTTTAGTCCTCATCACCCGCTTGAGCATCCGCTAACTTCTAGTCATCATCAACCGTTTGAACATCCAATGATAGTCCTCATCAACAGCTTGAACATCCGCTAACTTCTAGTCCTCATCAACCGTTTGAACATTCAATGATAGTCCTCATCAACAGCTTGAACATCCGCTAACTTCTAGTCCTCATTAACCGTTTTAGCATCCGCTGACATCTAGTTTTCATTAAGGATCTCCTTGTTCTTTATATCCAGAGTATGTTATATCCATGTAGAATTTTCGTGAACAAAATATCACCGGGGCAAAGAAAATGTCTTCCTTATATCCTGAATTTTGCTATATACGAAGATTGCTGTACTTAGCTTGGCCGAAGCTAAAGCTTGTTATCTTAAAGTCACATGACTTAAAAATTATTCCTCTAGTCACATGATTTCGATCCTATCCCTCAAATTACGTAACTTCATTCTTGTCCCTCAAGTCACATGACTTTCATCTTATCCCTCAAGTCATGTACGTTCCAGTGAGGAAACCACGGAATAGCCTGTAGAAAATCGCCTGTAAATGTTGCTTGAGGTCAAATCATTCAATAAATAGCTAAAAGATTTGTGGAAACCAAGCTGTTTGTAGACAAATGTCCATACATCCTGCAAAATGCTGCTTTTGTACATTTGGGTTCGTTTTCCATCGAAATGTGTGTAAAAGTATCAGCCCCTCAATACGAAGATTTAATTTAAGGGGGGTCCTTTGAGAAAACACATCACTGGGCTGGGTTTGTATCCTGAAGTTATCTGGTTGTAACCCAGTAAGTTCCGATCTTTTACGAGATAATTTGTATGGAGAAGTCTCTTCATGATATTCACAATTCTTGTTCAGGCAGTTGTATCAACGATTTTGGGATATATAAATCGACAATTGACAATTCAATGTCAATAACTAATTACAAAAATGTATATAATAATATCGTTCACCAGTTTCATATCTCCCTTTCTGCTTCGTTATGAAATACACCGACTGACTCATTTAACATATCACCCACACATTACAGGCGGGTGCGACTTGGTTGTTCTGAATTTGGAATTGATTCTTAGAAGCATTTCTGAAGTGTTCGGTTAAGCTATTTTACTTCTCGGAACTACTTCCCTTCAATTATGCAATACATGTGCGATTTGTTTGTTTAAATTGAGAATTGATTCATATAAGCACTTTCTCTGTGTTCAATTAAGCCTTAAAACATCTCTTTTAACATTTCACAATTAATTCCTGTAAATCCGGATTTCAAACAAAATTATTATAGTCACGTGATCAGAAACTGGGCGTCTAGCACCGTGTTTCCCGCAAGTGGAAACGATATTGGTGCATATTTTGTTTATATTATTTCATTGATATATTTTATCTCTAGTGCTGTAATCTTTAAAAAATGGCATTTTCATTATCTCCTTAGTGAAGAGCTTAACTTTTTCCAAAAAATAATCAGAATCAGTTCTGTCACATGGCATTCCGATTCTAGAAGTACCAAATCGCTACCGTCTTAGATTATCACCATCACTTTTTTTTTTAAATATCACCCTCCCATTTACTTAAAAAACCAAACTCATTGATTCGTTACATACTACATTCGCTTATTGACCGCGTGTATAAAGTAAGCGACTAAGAGTTGCTTTTAATCTCTTGGTACATTTAAATACTTAAATCAAATCTCATAGATTATTCTTTGAGGAATTGAGTTTCAAAACGAACGAGTTAAAATGAAGATTGTGTGTTTAATCTTTATCATTCTTGCAGCTAGTGAGTGTGTCTCGGAGCCTCATTGCTCCAAGTACCACTACGAAGAGAAGTTGCTAGAAAAGATGATAAGAAGAGAAATACTTGTAGAAGACGTGAAAAACGAAATGTACTCGCTGGCCGAGTTAAAAGAAGAAAAGATTCAGTGGACAACAGACATCGCAGCCATGCGAGAGAATGGTTTAAAAGAGTTTACTGCGCTACAAGAGAAGGCAAACAGCGAACTGCAGAAAAATATCAATGCTGTCGAGAGTCTCAAAGGTAACCAACACAGTATTACTAACTGACATAGAACAAATAGTACTTTTATCTGTTTAATCAAAATTTATCAGTTCTTTAGTTTGTTATAGATATTTCCCACTTCTACAATATTTACATCCCTTGTTCTCAGTTATCAGCCATTTTGATAGGCAAATCTGATAAGCATACATAGATGCTGGAACTATCTATAGTCGTGGACCTAGTTGTTCCAACTTTAATCTGCGATTAAGCTAGCAGTCGATAAACTTGAAGGGTTATGTTTCTGAAGAGGTCTAAAAACATTTAAAGCAAAATATAAATATTCCTCTGGTGTTGTCCTACAATACGCATATTTTCAATCAATGGTTAGTTTCGAATAACCGTTTCCTGTTGTTTGGCGAGCTGGAGTACTAAGGCTTATTTTGGGGTTTAAATTAAAAAGTTAGGAAGACATTAAATTATAAATGAGGTACATGTAACTATGGAATGCGGGTTGGGACATGCCAAACTTGCTAATTGCTACTTGCGGATTGCCACTTACTTATTGATAAATGCTGGTGGAAACATGCCACTTAGTAATTGCTAATTGCCACTTGCTTCTTGCTACTTGTTTATTGCTATAGCTACTTGCCACTTGCTTATTGATCAATGCTGGTTAAAACATGCTACTTGCTAATTGCCACTTGCTTATCGCGATTTTTCCCAATTATCACTTGCCACTTGCTACTTGCTTATTGCTAAATGCTTGTTGAAACATGCGTCTTGCTAATTGCCACTTGCTTATAGTGGTTTTGTCAATTGCCACTTGCTTATTGCCAATTGCCACTTGCTAATTGCTACATGCTACTTGTCACATGCTAATTGCTACTTGCTTATTGCTAATTGCGTGTTATGACTTGCTAATTACCACTTGCTTATTGCGGTTTTGCTAATTGCAAATTTGTTAATTGCAAATTGCCACTTGCTAATTGTCACCTGCTAAATGCCAATTGCCATTTGCTATTTGCAAGTTGGGACATGCCATTTGCTAATACTTACTTGCCACTTGCTTATTGCTAGTTGGGACATGTCACTTGCTAAATGCCACTTGCTTATTGTTAATTGCTTGTTGCCACTTGCTACTTGCTAAATGCTTCTTACCTTTTGCGTGTTACTAATCGCTAGTTGCCAATCGGTTATCGGTATGGCTACCGAACATGGCTAGGAAATAACGAGCATTAGCTATTATTATTTTATTGAAGTAAAATTTAAGTTTTTGATGTTAAAATGGAACATGCATACCAAAAATATATTATATTCAAACACATTCAAGCTTTTAATTCATACAATTTCAAAACGCGTGATCTGATTCATGTTCATGAACATTGAACATGAGTTACTATTAAAAGTAAACAAGACATCTATAATGGTGTATGTATAGATTATATATGTTTTAAGTTTATTATGAATTATTAATAATATTTCATACTGAAAATATATTTCATATAAATAATCTTGCAGCTGAAGTCTGAACAAATTAGATAAGCAAACACCGAGCATGAACCATCATCTGATCGTTTTATATTTAAAATATATATTTTTTATTTAACTAGATCAAATTCATACTTTAAATAAATTCGTGTTTGTTCTTAATATGTGATAAAATACACGTTGTGTATTTGCTCTCGCGATCAAAAGCGTGTGAACGACTCCAAAGGTAACTTGCAAGTAGTAACAAGTGGCAGAAAGCAAAAAGCAAGTGGAAATTAGCAAACAGCAATAAGCAAAAAGCAATTAGCAATTAGAAAATGATAATTGGCAATGAGAAAATGGCAATTAGCAAGTGGCAATAAGCATGTAGCAATAAGCAAGTGGCAATTAGCAAATGCCAATTTGCAATTATCAAATGACAATGGCAATTATCAAGTGGCATGTCCCAAGTAGCAATTAGCAAGTGGCATGTCCCAAGTAGCAATAAGAAAATGGCAGGTGGCAATTAGCAAGTGTCCCAATTGGCAAATGGCAAGTGGCAATTAGCAAGTAGCATGTCCCAACTAGCAATAAGCAAGTGGCAATAACCAAGTGGCATATCCCAAGTAGCAATTAAGTATAAGCAAGTGGCAATTAGCAAGTGGCATGTATCAACTAGCAATTACCAACTGGCAAGTGACAATAAGCAAGTGGCAAGTGACAATTAGCAACTAGCAATAGGCAATACGTAAGTCGCAAATAACAAGTGGCATGTCCAAACCTGCAATCAGCAATAAGCAAGTGGCAATTAGCAAGTAGCAATTAGCAAGTGGCATGTCCCAACCCGCATTCCATAATGTAACAAAGTATTAGAACATTGAATTATACATATTGTATAAAAATATAAATGATTTCGCAGTTAGTGTTTTCCCGCAGAATGAAATAGAAGTGAATCAAAAAGTTATTTGTTTTCGTGGAGCATGGATCAACCTCAGTGCAGTGGTAGTGCGTTTGCCTAATGATTGAAGAGTCCCGAGTTCGATCCCCACCAGTGCCCAAGAAGTGGTAGTGTCCTTTGGCAAGACAAAAATAATTCAATATTGTCTCGAAAGCGATTAACATAAGTTGTAAGAAATTGATTTGCAATCGTGATTAAAATAATTAGTATATAAAAAAACATATACATGTTGTTATACAGAAAATGCAAAACATGCTAGCTTCATTTTACCGACCATTTTGAGAGGATGATACTGTACTAACAGATACAGGGAAACCGATCAGTCATAACTCCTTTAGCTATTGCAGAAGTCATAAAAAACAAGCATATTTATTCTTTACATCGTGTTATAAAAACTCTTTTTATACAAGAAAGTTGTCCGTTATGTAGTGAAACTATAAGCGCTAGTAATAATAAATAGCTCAATAAATTATAATATTCATTGTTCAATGAACATGTATTGTTTTTGCAACTTCCTTTCCTATGTCGGAAATTGAACTTACACAAACGCTATAGAATAAACCCGTAGAGCTGAATTTTATAAAATTAATATTCGTATCGTATTATTATAATGTAATGCCTTTATATATACTTCAGAAAAGATCGTATCACCGAATGTTGCCTTTAGTGCCAGATATGCCAGAAATAGAAGTCCTAGTAACGGCGACACAATCGTGTTTACAGACACTCTCCTTAACCTTGGTGAAGCTTACAGTAGCAACACTGGAAAATTCACAGCCCCGCATGGAGGAACCTACATATTTACCGTCCAGTTATGTGTTAACGGTAACAAACAGATTGATCATGGCATAGTTGTTAACGACGTATATAAGACTATCGCACGATATCAGGACAACTATGAGTCAATTCGTTGTCGAAGTTCAACTGCTACTGTAGCTCTGAACTCCGGAGATAATGTCTGGGTCAAAATAATATACAGACAAAGTACACATATCCTGTATGACAGCAGCACAAACTACTGGAACATGTTTTCAGGAATTCTCGTTCATGCTGACTAAAATATCATCTACCAGAACCACCAGAACATTTTATTTAGAACTGTAAACCGAGCAAACTGGCAAGTTTCATTTCGAACTGTAAACGGAGCAAAACAGCAAGTTTTATTTAGAACTGTTAAAGGATCAAACTGACGGGTGTAAATAATTTTCTTAATAAAATAATGACTGACATTTCCAAGACTGAAATAAATCTTTATACATGTACATACAAATGTAGCTACTAAAGGGCTCAATTATTTAGACATGTTATAGCAACAGAATACTGTGCAGTAAACTCCGTTTATAATGAACTCCTTTGGACCATTTAAATATGTTCCTTATATCCGGAGTTTGTTACATCCGTTTAACATTTTCATAACAAATAAATAAAGAAAAAATGGGGCCTAGAAAATTTGTTCCTTATATCCGGAGTTTTGCTATATCCGGAGTCGTTATATACGGAGTTTACTGTGCTATTTTGATGACATTGAGGTAGCCTACTTGTATGAATTATAATCCGAAAAAATAGTAGTTGAAATTCCTTGAAAGGGGACATTGAATTATACTTTTATGAATTACCATTAATATTCTTCAAATATTCGGATACTTTTCTTTTTCAAGAAACAACAAGCTGACATAATTGTGTGATCATTTATAAACTTTTATAATGTAGAAAAAAAGTTAAAAAATGAAATGACTTCATGCATATAATTGGTATGGTTTTATTTGTTCAACAAGAACTTGTAGATTTAAAGACACTATTATGCTTACTTCAAATCACATTGTGTGCATGTAATATTAGTTTTATGTCATTTAAAAAGTATATTTCTGGACATTTGTTGTTGTCTTTTGTCCATCATTCCTATGAAATTATTTGAAATTAATGACCAATGGTTTTAAACCCGGGAATTAATTTGAACGAAATTGGTAAAGGGCCATAAAACGCTTTAAACCAATTATGTTAGCTTTGAACCTTTGGATTTACGGTAAGATTTTTGTTTTCTATTGGTTGTCATGGCAAGATTGGTTGTCATGGCAGCATTGGTTCTCATGGCAATATTACATATCATGGCAATATTGATTATCTTAAGAATATTGGTTGTCATGGCAAGCAGCAGAGTTCTCAATGAATGGAATTCTTTGAACACCTAAGACTATCCAAGGACATGCATGTCAAGTTTCAGCAACTTCCATCAAGTTTTTATGCTTCTTGGAGGGGAAGCATATACCGGTAGTTGCCTGTACGTCTGTCTGGTTCAATATATCTGTAACCACTGGTTAGAATTAAATAAAAGTTTATGTGAAGCTTCAATAGCATGAGATGAGTTTGCAGTATTCATGTTTTTGCTCAGGGATTTTATTGCCAAATTATGGCACGATTGTTATTTCTTATAGTATATTAAGCATCTTCGTTTCCGCGTATGTTCTAATCAACTACTCGATGGAATTCAATTAAATCTTATTGTAAACTTTAGTAACATGAGGAGATGCGCATGTAATTAACGTGTTATGTTACGTGTATTTCTTCGATTTATGGCCCTTTGATTATAGCTACTATAAATATCGGTGTAACCGCGCATGTTCTCAGCAACCATTGGCTGGAATTGAATGCAACGTCATAAGGAGCTTCAGTAATAAGAGTTGTGTGTGTAATTTAGATTGTTTATAGTCCTGGCCTAGTCCTAGATTCGAACCGGGGATCTCCAGATTGGTAGTCGAGAGCGTTAACCACTGGACCACCGCGCCACCCCAGTAACAAGAGTTGTTCATCTTATCAGCATGTTCCGGTGGGATGATTTGGCTCCTACTTATGGGCCTTTGATTATTTTTATATGTAGTATATATATTTGTATATCTAGCATCGTTTTGTTCATACCAATTCTCAGAAAACACTGGCTGAAAGTCAATCAACCTTTCGGAGAAGTTTCGGTATAAATAGCTTGTGCTATTACACTATACCGGTATATTCTGGTTAGACGATTTTTCACACAGAGCAATTAGATTATTGCCACCTATGGCATTTATACATAATATAGCAACTTTAGTAAACCGTGCTTGTCTGAAACACAACTCAAATAGAAAGTAAGGGATTGAGTTGACATTTCAAAGCGCGGTAATCAGATATAATAGACTAGCAACCCTTATCAAATCCCAATTCTTAATCATCTCCCTTTCAATTATGACACAACATTTGTCAAAAACGGAAGTCCAAACTTATTAAGTGATTTTACCTGATATTATTCACAGTGCTTCACCGGAATTGAGAGGAAGTTCTATATCTACGATCCGCAACTCTTGCTTGACCCATTTGTAAATTAACTCCCTCTATAATGTGAAATTTAGCTTATTATGAGTATAACTAATCACCAAAAGGCTGAGCTGAAATTACACAGAAATATATGCAGCGTTAATAGGAAGTACAGTCGTGAAAAATAAATCAAAATACGCTTTATAACGCTTCTTAAATTCTATATCTTTGAAACGCAACTCTTGTTTGATCCATATTTAAATTAACTTCCTTTTTAATGTGAAGTTTCCTGAATATGAGTTTACTTCGGGGAGCGTTAAATGTTTCTACTGATTCCTTGTTTCATGTAAGATGTCATTTGAAGAATATGACTAGTGGACTGACAAATGACAGCTGGCGAGCGGTCAGAATAGATCCCTAAGCATATGTATTGAGGATTACCAAAAACCTGCCTTCTTCACTGTTGGGGAGTGTAATGTTTTATTGTTAATATGACCCGTAGGTCCAGTTTTGACTGTGCTACATAGACTTGATATTGACATTCGCCTAGTGATCATGAACAGATACATTCTGACCTAGACTCGATATTCACCTTAAAAATCTGAGAGGTGGGGGCGTTGAATTCATTATTTACAGTGGTAAAGAACAATAAAATCTCTTACAAATACTTCGCATTTAACTCAATAAACTTAATTTCCTTGAATTTTGTGATATTGGTTTTGGTCAAATAAGTTTCCCATGGTTTTATTAAACTTCTATAAAACGAAGTCTTAATTAACGTCATGTTTACGTAATTAATCTCTTGTTTACGTAACTAACCTCAGGTTTACGAAATTAATCTCATGTTACGTAATTGTGTAGTTTATGGCACATCTAAAATCTGTTACAACTCAATGTATGCCATTTATAGAATAATATATGGCGCCTTTGAGTGATAATCGCCCCGGTAATGGAATAATTGCCTTGATCAGCCATTTATTTTTCTGTATATTACACAGTTTACATATGTGTTTCCCATTTGTCATTTATTCCTCTAGAATCAAACTGACGTACCTAGATCATGGCTTAAAGGTGAGTTATCAATCAAGACCATGCTCATTCAGCTGTAGTTAGATTTGTGTTCTTTGCTATACATTAATATATATGTAACAGGCCTGGCATTTAAGTTGCATCTTTTGAACTTCGTGACCTTTATATTTCATAATATACAGGTATATGTTCCAGTATTTGACCTTTTGTTAATGTCGTCTGCTGCTTAGACACATTTGATTGGAACGCGCATCACATGTAACCAATCACAATCTCTTAAATTACCGTGTGTTCTACTGACTTATTGCATATACGGAAACTCACGAAGTCTTGTTTTGTACGTTGCTAGGTCGGTTGCCTAGATGTTTGAATGTTGCAGCCAATCATTATAAAGAGTCTTATTAGTTTGTGTACTGTTGCGGCAAAATATGTATAAATTGGGAGAACGACGCTCGTTCGGGGGGTTCTTTCTATCGCTGCACAAGCGTCGAGTTCCCCACCTTTCTTTAGGCCTAGAGTAGGGTTTCTCATTGTATATTTATTCATTATATTCATTCTGTATGTATTGGGACAAGACACTGGTAAATAAATGCATAAGATTTAGTTCTCTCGTTTTATGTAGACTTGGTAGCGGATAGTTGTCCGACTGGGTTCGAACCTCTGTCCGAGATTCACTTCCTGTCCACTTGCCCCGGCTTAGGAAGGCGGTGACCGTTACATATAGTTTATGTCTGTTTGTTTTCAACTGTTGTAAGTCGATCTGAATTGGCACTACCTAAAACAGAAACATATAGCTTGGAAGACGGAATTCAAATACAGTATTAACAATATACAATTTTTATTCAACAAAATCTTTTTTACGTCGCTCTTTGTTTTCATCATACGAGATTTATATTTTACTTTCTATGAAGCTGTGTGTTTCTTCTTTGGTTACATGACGATTCACGACGCGCTTTCTGACTATTCTATCATCTAAATCAAATATTATGTTAGCTAAAGACTCTAGTGCACGTTTAGCGTCAGCCATGTTTTTGCTGTTAAAATACGCCACGTTTGCACGTGTACATTTTCCTTGGGCAGTTAAATGGGATAATAGCCATGCGCGTGCAGGGCCAAAAACTGACCTACTTCGGGAGGATGGATTTAAGATTTTTTCTTTATTCAAAAGTGTTAATATATATAGTAACATATGTATTTTAGATATATACTAAACGAAATTTCTAACGCACCACCTGCCTTTTTCCTTATTTATTTAATCATCAATCTGCCAGCATATTTTTAGTTATCAATGCACAAAAGCTGTCATGTGTTGCATTTATGAAGACCCATGGTAGATACGTCCATTTAATGAATTTCAAACTGGTCGAGTAATAACTTGTGTGTAACAATATCCGAATGATAACAGGAGGAGTAACTGAGTTGAAACATAGTTACATGTATGCTGTACAGAAAGAGAAAAGCGCGCACTTAGTCCAAAGACCTACACTCAGTTCCAAAAGAAAGTGTGCACTTTGTTTTCTGTGATTTTTCATCGACTACTTTTCTGAAAGCCTATATATTTGGTACCAAAATTGAGATCTGTTTACGTACAATATGGCGAACATTTTAGATTTTGAGTTGCGCTCGTTTTAAGTGGTTGTTTTTAAACAAGAAAGGACGGGGTTTTAAAAATATTTAAAATTAAGAAGTGCACACTTTCTTTTGGAACTGAGTGTATATTGCTTAGACGTTTCGTCGCATACTAAGAGAGGTAACTCATGCGAGAATATCGCACACACATGCTGATGTTATCTCCCTTACCGCTATTTTTCGAGATGATACGCTTGGTTTTGCTATTTTCGTATTAGAAACATATTTGTTAAGTATTATGATGATTATCGTTACGGTCATGGTATTATTATTTAATAATACATATACTATCTACATGTAGTAGCACTTTTGTACAAATAATTTTTTTTATCCGTCCTCGCAAAATATGATCAGTTTTTGGCCCGCACGCAGAGGGCTTTTATTCACATAACTGCCCTAGGGTGACGTTAACGTAAAGAATATGGTTTATAATAATTCCATTTTGTTCGACATCAACTTAAAATTACATATGAGTCTACGGTAAAGACTGAGTTTTCACCTTTTACCGAATGGAGAGATGAACCCGATCTGATAAGTGGTCAGTATGCCGAGAATAGATAGTAATACAACAGCAAGCCAACAATAATATTTTAATTATGAAATGACGAATTAAGTATACACACTCTTTAATAAGTACAAGTATATGGCAGTTCTTTCTTGAACAAATTGAATGCTGTCTAAAAGATAGCTATATCCCCCACCTCAAATATGAACATTGAAGGAATTAATGTTTCTGAGTACCATTATTTCCGGACAAAAGGCCCTTCACTGTATTGGCCGCACCCATATAAAAGGTAAAGTGTTTGTTTATTATAGCGTCACCCGTATTTAAAGGGCTAGCCATTCTGACTTATGAGACGCCTTCTTTTTGAGCACATGTACCTCCCGAATCCTATCCTATTAATGCCAGGCACCAGGCAGGTAGGCATACGGTAACCATTATTTAAATAGCTGGTGGCTCACAAACCGGCCATATCAGAACGGATCCCTGCTGGAATTCGAACCTCCGACCTCCCGTCGAATCTTCGAAACAAAATAAACGTATAAGCCACTCCGGCATATTGGCCGCGGCAGATACGCCGAATATATACTGCAGCTATTTAGGCGTTTAAAACGGCATTTTTTGAAGACGGCACGGGACAAACGAGACGTGATTCCCATATGGAGGATGTGTGTGTAATGATACATTTTAAAACTGCTGTCCATGCGTGAACGTTAACCTTTTATTCTCGATTGTTCTACAATATAAATTTATTGTTTTCCAGACTCACTAAATTCAACCCCCGAACATAGAGAAGGATTGTAGAAACATTTATGTATTGCCTAAGGACACCACCAATGTGACAATGGTGGGGACAAAAAACGGAACCTTCATATCCTGTCAGTGAGGTGAACGCGCTAACACTCCGCGGCTGTGAGTTCCATAGGAACGTTGAATGGTTTCATCCAATTGATTTTCATAACTAGCATGTGTGATAGTGTTTTAAATAAAATCTTAGTGTAGTTTTGTAAAACAAAGTCTTTCCACTTTTGGCTTTCAATAAACATGTATTTGCACAAAAGTTTTGGCAGTTTGATGTCAACATTGCTTATGTTACAAAACAAAACATGTAATCCGAATAATGTGTTATCTCATTGAGCAGTTTGGTAGATTTATAGACTTTTTAAGAAATTTGATAATGATATATACTTGAGAAAATTTAGTGGTACAGTATGCGTTGTAAAACAATAAACAATGTACTTAAGTCTATTTGATTTTAGCCTTATCTTTCTGGGATACTAAGGGAGAGGGCCCTTCAGGCTAAATACTGACGCACTCACTGCATTATTGTATGATTAGCCTATTTGATTTCAACCTTATCTTCATGGACTGCTTATTGAGAGTCCTTCTAGTTAAAAACTGACGCACGCATTGTAGGTTTTTATGATAGTGTACAATAGACAAAAAGTACTTAAAATTCTGAATTGTGACATATCTTTTATATAAACCTTCAAATCAAACACTTATATAAGAGGGAGGGAGCAAATAAAACATACCGAATTTGCACAGGTGTTTGCTGATCAAGCATAAAAATATAATGTATTTTCTGTAGCTCTCCTGAACCTTAATGAGTCCTCAGGAACTGTTTGCACATCCGCTGAATTTCATCAAATTGTGGTACCGTTTATTTTAAAAGGGTAATAAACTCCTTGTATAGTTTCCAAATTTAATAAAGAAGAAATAAATCGGGCCTAGAAATTGTGTGTCCTTTATTTCCGGAATTACGATTATAGCGACAAACGTTGAACCGTAAATGTTGCTGACTGACAGTAGCGCGTTATTCATAAGTGCTACTTAACACCAGAAGCTTGAGGTCAATGAATTATATACAGTAAAACCTCGATAACTCGAGGTCGCACGGGGACGAGTAAAATGCTCGAGTTATCCGGGTTCTCGAGTTATCCGAACCATGGAAATTTTAAGTTTTTCTGCATAGGCTATGATACAGCTTTGAAACAAAGAAAAGGCACTTTTCTTTCAGTCATGACCCTCTTCAACTTCCGTGATGGCATTGTATTTAAACTCAATGATCTTCGTCTCCAACTTGCATTTCGTTCCTGTTTTGGTTTTCTGCTCGTCCGATCTAGCTACTGTATCCCCCCCGAGATTATCATTTTTAGCTTTTAAACCATTCAAAAATATTTTACGGCAAATAATCATAAAACTCTTCATTCATGTCAAATTAATAAGGATAATGGTAATGAAAAATTGAGACATATAGAGCATCCCTGGACATACTGTATAAATATTATTCGATAACACTAAAGTTTCGATACTACAGGTCAGTCAGTAGATGTGGTGATGTGTCAGGTTTTGTTTGTTCAACCAGAATTGGTTTCATCACCTACACACTACAGGCGGGTCGATTTGGTTTTTCTGAATTTGGAATTGAATTCAAGATGCATTTCTGAAGTGTTCGGTTAAGCGATTTTTCTTAAACCGGTTTAAGCTCCCCAGTGGTGTTTTTGCCACTGACCGTTCCAAGGCGGTGCCCCACTGTGTTCCTTTGGTTGTTTGTTTTGTCCTCGTGTGTTTGCTTTGTGTGCTGGTGTGTGTTGGTGGTGTGTGTGTGTGTGTGTGTGCGTGGTTGTGTGTGTGTGTCGTGTGTATGTGCGTGTGTGTGTGTGTGCGTGTGTGTGTGTGTTGGTGGTGTGCACTTCTGGGTGCTGTGGGGCTCGTTTTGGGGAGGCTGCGTTTTTGGTGCGTGGCATTCCCTGTTTGATATCATTTTTGTTTTTTTTTCTTCTCGGTATTAATTCCTTTAATTTCGCAAGACGGGTGCGATTTGGTAGTTCTGAACTGAGAAATGATTCCTATAACCACTTCTGTAATAATTTATTAAGCCTTATAATATCTCGGAATTATTATTTTTTAATTCCGGATTTCAAGCAGAATTGTTTTAGTCACGTGATCATAACTTTGGTGTCAAGCAGCGTGATCCCCGCATGGTGCATATTTTATACATTATTTCATTGTAATATTTTACTCACTAGTGCTGTCATCCTTAAAAAGAACGTTGGCCTTTTTTATTATCTCCAACGTGAAGATCTTTGCTCCCCCAAAAAAAAAAAATAAATAAAAAAAAAACAGAATCATTCGAATCAGAATCAGTTCTGTCACTTGGCATTCTGTTCTTAGAAAAACCAAATTGAACTCGTCTTAGATATCACAACCACCGTTTTTAGACATATCACCCTCCCGTTGTCTTAAAATACCAAACTCTTTGAGTAGCTACATACTACCTTCGCTTATTGGCCGCATGTATAAGGAGAGCGACTGCGACTTGCTTTTAATCCCTTGGTACCTTTAAATACTTAAATCCAATCTCATAGATTATTCTTTGAGGAATTGAGTTTCAAAACGAACGAGTTAGAATGAAGATTTTGTGTTTAATATTCGTTATTCTGGCAGTTAGTGAGTGTGTCTCGGAGCCTCACTGCTCCAAGTTCCATTACGAAGAGAAACTGCTAGAAAAGATGATAAGAACAGAAAATCTTGTAAAAGAAATTAAAAAGGAAATGGATGCTATACAAACATCTGTGAAAAAATCACTAGCCGAGTTGAAAGAAGAAAAAATTCAGTGGACAACAGACATCACAGCCATGCGAGAGAATGGTTTAAAAGAGTTTACTGCGCTACAAGAGAAGGCAAACAGCGAACTGCAGAAAAATATCAATGCTGTCGAGAGTCTCAAAGGTAACCAACACAGTATTACTAACTGATAAAGAACGATTAGAATTTTTATCTGTTTAATCAAAATTTATCAGTTCTTTAGTTTGTTATAGATATTTCCGACATCTACAATATGTTTATCCCTTGTTCTCAGTTATCAGCCATTTTGATAGGCAAATCTGATAAGCATATATAGATGCTGGAACTATCTATAGTCTTGGACCTAGTTGTTCCAACTTTAATCTACGATTAAGCTATCAGTCGATAAGCTTGCAGGGTTATGTTTCTGAAGAGGTCTAAAATCATTTAAAGCAAAATATAAATATTCCTCTGGTGTTGTCCTACAATACGCATATTTTCAATCAATGGTTAGTTTTGAACAACCGTCTCCTGTTGTTGAGTAAGTTAGGAAGACATTCAATTATGAATGAGGTAACAAAGTATTAATTAGAACATTGATTTATACATACTGTATAAAATTCTAATATGCCTATGGCATATTTCTATAGTCAATTCGAGTGCATTAATATGATTAAAGCACTCGGAAAAGAAGGCGGAGTTTCGGACATGGAAGTAGCTTCTTCCAACATTTCTAATTTACTCCCGCGCAGAGAATAAAATATAGAAATAAAAATAACATCTGTATAAATACATCAGTCGCATGAAATAGTTGTGTTTAGGAACCTAAATATTATTTTTGATTACGTCAAGTAAGCCTTAGAATACCTTCACCTTGTTTTCCTTTAAAAAGCCAAGAAAATTCAGGATTAATGTCATACAATGTTTTGATTCCGGGAGACAAAACAATAATCACACTGACGTCATTACTCCACGTTAAAACGTTGTACAGTTCATATTAACGGTTCGCCTTTAAATCGATTATCGGCTTTGTTAGGTTCTGAATTTGATGTCTTCTGCATAATGTCACAATCGGGTATTCTTTTTATTTTATGTATTAGATGATTAAACTAAAATAAGTTTGTATAATATAGTTATGTATGATATCTTGACTGGCTGCCCGAATAGGGGAGCGAATTCCAACAGCCACTATTTATGCTATTTTACACATTACCGCCGAACTGAAAAAAGGTCCGTAGTAGTTACGACAGTTTTCATAAATTCGGCTTATAAGGATCGAAATAATCTATGGCTTGGAGTGCATTATCGAAATTAAAGCATTTCCCGTCGGTAATGTGCCTGCTTGCCCTCGTGAATTATTCCTCCAGGCAAATCACCTCCGGGTAATGCTTCAATTTCGATAAAGCACTCCAAGCCATAGATCATTTCTTAAATATAAATGATTTCGCAGTTAGTGTTTCCCCGAAAAATGAAATAGAAGTGAATAGAAAACTAATTTGTTTTCGTGGAGCATGGAGCAACCTTAGTGCAGTGGTAGCGCGTTCGCCTCAGGATTGAAGAGTCCCGAGTTCGATCCACACCAGTGCCCAAAAAGTGGTAGTGTCCTTAGGCAAGACAAAACTAATTCAATACTGCTTCTGTCTCGAAAGCGATTAACATACGTTGTAAGAAATTGATTTGCAAATCGAGATTAAAATAATAAGTATATATTAAACATATACATGTTGTTATACAGAAAATGCAAAACATGCTAGCTTCATGTTACCGACCATTTTGAGAGAATGATACTGTACTTACAGATAGAGGGAAACCGATCAGTCATAACTGCCTTAGCTTCTACAGAAATCATAATAAACAAGCATAATAAAACTTTATATCGTGTTATAAAAAGTCATTTTTATGCAACAAAGTTGTCCGTTGTGTAGTGAAACTATAAGCGCTAGTGACAAAAATTAGCACAATAATAGTTATTGAATTGTTTTTTCAACTGTCTTTCCTATTTCAGAATTTTAAGTAATGCAAAAGCTATTGGCTGAGTTTTATAAGTTAATATTCTTATCGTATTACATGTATTATAATGTAATGCCTTTATATATACTTTAGATAAGATCGTATCACCGAATGTTGCCTTTAGTGCAAAGACTGCCAGAAATGTAAGTCCTAGTGACGGCGACACCATCGTGTTTACAGAGACTCTCCTTAATCTTGGTGAAGCTTACAGTACCGACACTGGAATATTCACAGCCCCGCATGGCGGAACCTACATCTTTACCGTCCAGCTATGTGTAATCGGTAACAAATACATTGATCATGGCATAGTTGTTAACGACGTATATAAGAGTATTGCACGATATCATGACAACTATGGGACATGGCGTTGCCGAAGTTCAACTGCTACTGTAGCTCTGAACTCAGGAGATAATGTCTGGGTAAAAGTAATATATAGATCAGGTACACCTATCCTGAATGACAGCGGTACAGCCTACTGGAACATGTTTTCAGGAATTCTCGTTCATGCTGACTAAAATATGACCTACCAGAACCCCCGAAACATTTTATTAGAACTGTAAACCGAGCAAAACGGCAAGTTTAATTTAGAACTGTAAAAGAATCAAACTGACTGGTGTAAATAATTTTCTTGATTAAATAATGACTGACATTTCCAAGAGTGATATAAATTTTTATACATACAAATGTAGCTACGAAAGGGCTAAAATATTTAGACATATTATAGCAACAGTATATATATATATATATATATATATATATATATATATAGTATACTGTACAGTGAACTCCGTTTTTAACGAACTCCTTTGGGCCATCTAAAAATGTTCCTTATATCCGAAATTTGATACATCCGTTTGATATTTTCATAACAAACAAATAAGAAAAAATGAAAAATATGGGCCTAGAAAATTTGTTCCTTATATCCGGAGTTACACTATAATGATCCGGAAACGTTATAAACGGAGTTTACTGTACTATTTTTTATGACACGTTGTATTCATACTGATGAAGTCTACGTGTATGAATTATAATCCGAAATAAATAGAAGTTGAAATTCTTTGAAAGGGATGATTGAATTATACCTTTATTAATTACTTTTAATTTTCGGATACTTTTCTTTTTCAAAAAACAAGATGCTGACATAATCAATTATTAACTTTTATAATGTAGAAAAATGCTAAAAAATGAAATGACTTCATAATTGATATGGTTTACATAGAAGTTGAAATTCTTTGAAAGGGAAGATTGAATTATACCTTTATTAATTACCATTAATTTGCTTCAACTTTTCGGATACTTTTCTTTTTCAAGAAACAATATGCTGACATAATTGTGTTATCATTTATAAACTTTTATAATGTCGAAAAAAGTAAAAGATAGAAATTGCTTTATAATTGGAAGACCTTGTAGTGTTAAAGATAACATTGTGCTCACTTCTTTCCACATTATGTGCATGTAATATTAGTTTTATGTCATTTTAAAAGTATATTGCTGAACTTTTGTTGTTGTTTTTTGTCCAAGCGTCCCAAGCATCATTCCTATAAAATTATTTAAAATTGATGACCAATTGTTTTAAACCTGGGAACTAATTTGAACGAAATTGGTTCACGGCCATAAAACGCAAACCAATTATTTTAACTTTGAACCTTAGGATTTACGGTTAGGTATTTGTTTTCTATTTGTTGTCATGACAAGATTGGCTGTCATAGCAGCATTGGTTCTCATGGCAATATAGACTATCATGGCAGCAGTGGTTGTCGTGGCAGCATTGTTTGTGACCTTGAACTTGGGGGTAGTGTGCCAATACCCTGACTCCTTGTACGGTGAACTATCCCTTTGTCAACTGACATTGAAGCTGTAGTTATAAAGATATTACATGAAAACCTACACCCTAAATTATTTAACTATACAAAAATATAAGAATATAACACCCATGCTGACCTTGACCTTCAATGTTATGAGTAGTTCCACCCTCAAATGTAGTGTGAACATTTGAAGTACTATTCTCACATCCAGTTTCAATAAAACTGGCGCTGTAGTTGCAAAGATATAACAAGAGAACGAAGCTTGGCATAAAACTTTAACCTCATAATAATCTTAATATAGCACTTACGATGGCCATGACCTTAGAGTACTTTCGATATCTTATGGTCATATATATTCTTTGTAAGTATGATTAGGAGCAGTAACGAAATGGTACACAATAATTTTCGATCCACATCATCATATCATATCGCTTGAAGTAGTACAAAGCGCAGATCGAATTATTTTTATTGGCTTAAACAATTTATAATGTTGACTATGTGATTATTTTTCATTCAACGTACGTTTTATAATAAAACAAACTTTCCTGCCACCCATATATTTGTTTATTATTTATTCTGTGTCATATATTGAATTCGTCCTCTGCACATTTCGACCCGCGCTTTAGGTAAGGTTCAGCGCAAAACACGTATCTCAAAAGTTGTTTTTCGGAGAGTTAACCTATAGCCCCCAGGCCTTCAGCGCTCACAGCGCTTTGATTATCGTTGGTACCGGATAATCCATATGACCAACGCCCCTAGAAGAGGTTAGTTATTTTAGGTTTTCAAAGGATCGATATCCCTGGTTCTTATACATGTCAGGTTTATAGCACCCATACATTTGACCTCAAATTTTAAGTCTCATCCGAAAGACTGTTAAGTAATTTTAGCTGGTCAGCCCCGGTAATCGAACCAACAACCCCGAGATTACAAGTCTCGTGCTCTACCTATTTAGCTAACCGGGTTGTATCTCTAACAAATACTTGGCATTTAACTAAAAAAACTTAACTACCTTGAATGTTGTGATATTGGTTGTGGTCATATACAGTAAGTTCCCATGTTCTGACTTGGCACTACCTAAAACAGAAACATATACCTTGGAAGACGGAATTCAAATATTAACAATATATCGTTTTTATTCAACAAAATCTTTTTTTACGTCGCTCTCTGTTTTCATCATTGTAGATTTATATCTTACTTTCTGTAAATTCTTCGGTTATATGGCGATTCACGACAACTTTATCATCTAAATCAAGTATTCTGTTAGCTAAAGACTCTAGCGTACGTTCAGCGTCAGCCATGTTTTTGTCGTTAAATTACGTCACGTTTGTACGTGCACGTCACACTGGTACAGTTATGTGAAAAAAGCCCTGTGCGTGCAAGGCCAAAAACTGATTATACTTCGCGAGGACGGATTTACGATTCAAAAGTGTTAATATATATAGTAACATAAGTATTTTAGATAAATATTAAATGAAACTTCTAACGCACCACCTGTCCCTTTCATTTCCTTATTTATTTAATTATCAACATGCCAGCTTATTTTTAACTATCAATGCACAAAAGCTGTCATGTGTTGCATTTATGAAGACCCAGGGTAGATACGTCCATTTAATGAATTTCAAACTGGTCGAGTTATAACTTGTGTGTAACAATATTCGAATGATAACAGGAGAAGTAACCGAGTTGAAACATAATTACATGTATGTTGTACAGAAAGAGAAAAGCGCGCACTTAGTCCAAAGACCTACACTCAGTTCCAAAAGAAAGTTTGCACTTTGTTTTCTGTGATTTTTCATCGACTACTTTTCTGAAAGCCTATATATTTGGTACCAAAATTGAGATCTGTTTACGTACAATATGGCAAACATTTTAGATTTTGAGTTGCGCTCGTTTTAAGTGGTTGTTTTTAAACGAGAAAGGAGGGTGTTTTAAAATATTAAAAACTAAGAAGTGCACACTTTCTTTTGGAACTGAATGTATATTGCTTAGACGTTTCGTCGCATACTAAGAGGGGTAACTCATGCGAGAATATCGCACACACATGCTGATATTATATCCCTTACCGCTATTTTCCTAGATGATACGTTTGGTTTTGGTCAGATACTCCTATTGTTTTCCCCATTGACTTACATTATAAATCTAGTCAAAAGGTGACCCTGTATCATACCCACCTATAGAGTGTTGACCAATGAAATTACTTTTTTCGAACAGATTAGTCTCTCAGTGTGTTTTTTTACAATTTGGCAAGGGAGACAACCACCTTCAGTCAGGTGGGATTTAGGTGTCTAAACCTCATGTGTACACCTTCTAGTCATATGGCGATTTCAGTGTTATTTATTATGATAACCCTGACCCTGTATCATACCCACCTATAGAGTGTTGACCAATGAAATTACTTTTTTCGAACAGATTAGTCTCTCAGACACCAGAAAATGCTGTTTTTATATTTGGGTTGACCAACCCAGTGTTTTTTACAATTTGGAAGGGGAGACAACCACCCCATTCAGTCAGGTGAGATTTAGGGGTCTAAACCGCATGTGTACACCTTCTATTCACATGGCGATTTCAGTGTTATTTATTATGATAACCAATACTAAAATATTCATTCGCGTACAGAAGACATTGCATTTTATATTTTTTCTACCAATCAGGCAATGTCTCATTTTATCTTACAGTTTTCCCTGTACTTTTTTCAGCCAATCCCTGAGTAGGACTGCAATAGGATCATCTGACCTTTTGCTATTTTCGTATTAGAAACATGTTTGTTAAGTATTATGATGATTATCGTTACGGTCATGGTATTATGATTTAATCATACATATGCTATAAACATGTAGTCGCACTTTTGTACAGATAATTTTTTTTATCCGTCCTCGCGAAATATTATCAGTTTTTGGCCCTGCATGCAGAGGGCTTTTATTCACATAACTGCCCTAGGGTGACGTTAACGTAAAGAATATGGTTTATAATAATTCCATTTTGTTCGAAATCAACTTAAAATTGCATATAAGTCTACGGTAAAGACTTAGTTATCACCTTTTACCGAATGGAGAGATGAACCCGATCTGATAACTGGTCAGTATGCCGAGAATAGACAGTCATACAACAGCAAGCCAACAATAATATTTTAATTATGAAATGACGATTTAAGTATACACACTCTTTAATAAGTACAAGTATATGGCAGTTCTTTCTTGAACAATGCTGTCTAAAAGACAGCTATATCCCCCGCCTCAAATATGAACATTGAAGGAATTAATGTTTCTGAGTACCGTAATGTCCGGACAATAGGCCCTTCGCTGTATTGGCCGCACCCATATAAAAGGTAAAGTGTTTGTTTATTATAGCGTCTACTGTATTTAAAGGGCTAGCCATTCTGACTTATGAGACACCTTCTGTTTGAGCACATGTGCCTTCCGAATCCTATCCTATTAATGCCAGGCACACCAGGCAGGTAGGCATACAGTCACCATTATTTTAACTAGCTGGCGGCTCATAAACCGGCCATATCAGAACGGACCCCTGCTGGTATTCGAACCTTCGACCTCTCGTCGAATTTTAGAAACAAAAATAAACGTATAAGCCGCTCCGACATATTGTCCGCAGCAGATATGCCGAATATATATTGCAGTTATTTAGGCGTTTAAAACGAGTCGCGCAGAGCAAGTTTGGTAAAAAATCCGACATTGTTACGTACTTGGCATTTTTTGAAGACGGCACGGGACAGACGAGACGTGATTCCCATATGGAGGATGTGTGTGTAATGATACATTTTAAAACTGCTGTCCATGCGTGAACGTTAACCTTTTATTCTCGATTGTTCTACAATATAAATTTACAGAGAGAGGCATTTTAGAAACATCTGTGTCTTGCCTAAGGACACCATCAACGTGGCACTGGCGGGGATCGAGCCCGGAACCCCTCATATCCTGAGGAGAACGCGCTAACACTGCGCGACTGTGGGCTCCACAGGAACGTTGACTGGTTTCATCCAATTCTTTATCTCAACAAGCATGTGTGATAGTGTTTTAATTTAAATCTCAGTGTAACTTTATTAAACAAAGTCTTTCCACTTTTTGCTCTCAGTAAACATTATATTTGCACAAATGTCACTAATGCTTATGTTACAAAAATCCATTTAACAAGTAATCTTGTTATTTCGTTGAGCAATGGGACAGATCTCTAGACATCTAAAGAAGTTTTGTTAATGATACATACTTCATAAAATTGAGTGGTATAATTTGTCAAAATCCAAAGTAATTTAGCCTATTTGATTTCGATCTTATCTTTCTGGTTTTCTTAGAGTGGGTCCTCCAGCTAAAATACTGACGCACGCGTTGTAGGTTTTTATGATAGTATATAATAGACAAAAGTACTTGAAATTCTTTATTCTCACATTTATATATACCTACAAAGCAAACAGTTATCTAAGAGGGGGGCAATTTAAGCATACCGAATTTGCGCAGGTGTTTGCCGATAAAGCATTAAATATATTCTTTTTGCAAAATATATTTACACACTAACACAAATAAATATTGTCTGTCCCACAGGACTGAGGTATCAAGTGCAAAAATAAGTACGAAATAAAGAAATCAAATTATGCTGAGACAGGTATCTTTAATTTAGTTTTGCCATTTACATTACAATAGAACAACTAAAACGTATTTTCTGTAGCTCTCCTGAACCTTCTAAAGAGTCCTCATAAGCCGTTTGATTATCCGCTAAACTGTGGTACCGTTTATCTCGAAGAAAGGTAACAGTACACTGCGTATATAACGAACTTCTAACTCACTATATCTACGAGAATGTAATATCCATATAGAAGTTTCATATCTAATGAAGAAGAAATCAATCGGAACAAGAAAATAAATTGTTCCTTTTATCCATAATTTAGTTATATCCGGAGTCGTTATATACGATTATTACTGCAGTAAGCTTGGCTGTAGCTGAAACTTGTTGACTGAAAGTCACATGACTTCAATGCTATCCTTAAAGTCACATAACTTCATTTCTTTTCTCTCAAGATACATGACTTAAATCTTATCCCTCAAATCACTCAAATTTAATCTTATCCCTCAAGTCACGTGACTTCAATCTTGTCCCTCAAGCATTGTACGTTCCAGTAATGAAGATATGGAATGGTCAGTAGAAAGTCGTCTGTTAATGTTGCTGACTGACAGTAACGCGTTTTCATAAACGACGCTCAACTCCGGAAGCTTGATGATTTGTGGAAACCTAGCTGTTTGTAGACAAATCCATACATCCTGAATACTGCTGCTTTTGTATATTTAGGTTCCTTTATCCTCGAAATGTGTGCTTATCAGCCCCTTATTCCGAATATTTAATGTAAGGGTCCTTTGAGAAAACACATCAGTAGGCTGGGTTTGTATCCTGAAGTTAATTTGGTTGTAACTCAGTAAGTTTCGAACTTTTACTAGATTATTTGTATGGAAAAGTCTCAAAGGGCCATATTCATGAGATTCTTAATTCTCATTTAGGCAGTTGTATGAACGAATTCAAGGTCAATAACTAAATTACAGAAATGTATATAATAACATCGTTCACAAGTTTCATATCTCCCTTTCTGATTCGTTATGAAATACACCCATTGACTCATTTAACATATCACCCACACACTACAGGAGGGTGCAATTTGGGTATTTACTAGAAGCAGTTCTGAAGTGTTCGGTTAAGCTATTTTACTTCTCAGAACTAGTTCATACAATTACGCAAGACGTGTGCGGTTTGGCTGTTCTGAAATGATAATTGATTCATACAAGCACTTCTAAAGCGTTTAATTAAACCTTTAAATATCTCTTTTAATATCACGCAATTAATTCCTGTAATTCCGATTTCAAGCAGAATTGCTGAAGCCACGTGATCAAAAACTTGGCGTCTAGCAGTGTGATCCTTGCAAACGATATTGGTGCATATTTCTTTATCACTTCAGTGATAGATTTTATCACTATAAAACAGTTTTGGCTTTTTTGATTATCTCCTTAGTGAAGAGCTTAGCTTATTCCAAAAAAAAGAAACGTTCGATTCAGAATCAGTTCTGTCACATGGTATTTTGATTCTAGAAACACTAAATCGCACCCGTCTTAGATATCACCACCACTTTCTTTTGACATATCACCCTTCCCTTCTCTTCAAATACCAAACTCATTAATTCGTTACATACTATCTTCATTGACCGCATGTATAAGGAGAGCGACTGAGACTAGCTTTTAATCTCTTGGAACCTTTAAATACTTAAATCCAATCTCATAGATTATTCTTTAAGGAACTCCAGTACCAAAAGAAACAAGTTAAAATGAAGATTGTGTGTTTAATATTTGTTATTATGGCAGCTAGTGAATGTGTCTCGGAGCCTCACTGCTCTAAGTTCCATTACGAAGAGAAACTGCTAGAAAAGATGATAAGAACAGAAATTCTTGTAAAAGAAATAAAAAAGGAAATGGATGCTATACAAACATCTGTGAAAGAATCGCTGGCCGAGTTGAAAGAAGAAAAAATTCAGTGGACAACAGACATCGCAGCCATACGAGAGAATGGTTTAAAAGAGTTTGCTGCGCTACAAGAGAAGGCAAACAGCGAACTGCAGAAAAATATCAATGCTGTCGAGAGTCTCAAAGGTAACTAACACATTATTACTAACTGATAAAGAACAAATAGTATTTTTATCTGTTTAATCAAAATTTATCAGTTCTTTAGTTTGTTATAGAAGTTTCCCATATCTACAATATTTACATCCCTTGTTCTCAGTTATCAGCCATTTTGATAGGCAAATCTGATAAGCATAAATAGATGCTGGAACTATCTATAGTCTTGGACCTAGTTGTTCCAACTTTAATCTACGATTAAGCTATCAGTCGATAAGCTTGCAGGGTTATGTTTCTAAAGAGGTCTAAAATCATTTAAAGCAAAATATAAATTTTCCTCTGGTGTTGTCCTACAATACGCATATTTTCAATCAATGGTTAGTCTTGAACAACCGTCGCCTGTTGTTGAGTGAGCTGGAGTACTAAGGCTCATTTTGGGGTTTAGATAAAAAAGTTAGCAAGACATTAAATTATGAATGAGGTAACAAAGTATTAGAACATTAAATTATACAGTCTGTATAAAAATATAAATGATTTCGCCGTTAGTGTTTCCCCGCAAAATGAAATAGAAGTGAATAAAAAACTAATTTGTTTTCGTGGAGCATGGAGCAACCTTAGTGCAGTGGTAGCGCGTTCGCCTCAGGATTGAAGAGTCCCGAGTTCGATCCCCACCAGTGCCCAAGAAGTGGTAGTGTCCTTGGGCAAGACAAAAGTAATTCAATATTGCATCAAAAACGATTAACATAAGTTGTAAGAAATTGATTTGAAATCGAGATTAAAATAATTAATATATATTAAATTATATACATGTTGTTATACAGAAAATGCAAAACATGCTAGCTTCATTTTACCGACCATTTTGAGAGGATGATACTGTACTTACAGATATAGGAAATACAATCAGTCATAACTGCTTTAGCTATTATTTAAACTTGATATCGTCTTATAAAAAGTCTTTTTATGCAACAAAGTTGTCCGTTATGTAGTGAAACTATAAGCGCTTGTCACAAATATGAGCACCATTATATGATTTGAAATGTTGTTGCAACTTTCTTTCCTATGACAGAAGTTTAAGTGATGCCAAATCTATGGAATAAACTTGAAGAGATGAGTTTTACAAAATCAATATTCTTATCGTATGATTATAATGTAATGCCTTTATATATACTTCAGACAAGGTCGTATCACCGAATGTCGCCTTTAGTGCCAAGACTGCTAAAAATACAAGTCCTAGTGCCGGCGACACAATCGTGTTTACAGCGACTGTCCTTAACCTTGGTGAAGCTTACAGTACCGACACTGGAATATTCACAGCCCCGCATGCAGGAACCTACATATTTACTGTCCAGTTATGTGTTCTTGGTAGTAGTTACATTTCCCATGGCATAATTGTTAACGACGTATATAAGAGTACTGCATACTATCAGGACAACTTCGCGGCATATCGTTGCCGAAGTTTAACTGCTACTGTAGCTCTGAACTCCGGCGATAATGTCTGTGTCAAAGTAATAAACTCATCAAGTACATCTATCATTTATGACAGCAGTACTAACTACTGGAACATGTTTTCAGGTATTCTCGTTCACGCTGACTAAATTATGAACTACCAAAACCCCCGAAACATTTTATTAGAACTGTAAACCGAGCAAAACGGCAAGTTTAATTTAGAACTGTAAAAGAATCAAACTGACAGGTGTAAATAATTTTCTTGATTAAATAATGACTGACATTTCCAAGAGTGATATAAATTTTTATACATAGAAATGTAGCTACGAAAAGGCTAAAATATTTAGACATATTATAGCAACAGTATATATATATATATATATAGTATACTGTACAGTGAACTCCGTTTATAACGAACTCCTTTAGACCATCTAAAAATGTTCCTTATATCCGGAATTTGATACATCCGTTTGATATTTTCATAACAAACAAATAAGAAAAAAAAAGAAAAATATGGGCCTTGAAAATTTGTTCATTATATCCGGAGTTACACTATAATTATCCGGAAACGTTATATACGGAGTTTACTGTACTATTTTTTATGACACGTTGTATTCATACTGATGAAGTCTACGTGTATGAATTATAATCCGAAATAAATAGAAGTTGAAATTCTTTGAAAGGGAACATTGAATTATACCTTTATAAATTAACATTAATTTACTTCAACTTTTCGGATACTTTTCTTTTTCAAGAAACAGTATGCTGACATAATTGTGTGATCATTTATAAACTTTTATAATCTAGGAAAAAAGTAAAAAATATAAATTGCGTCATAATTGGAAGAACTTGCAGTGTTAAAGATAACATTATGCTCACTTCTTTCCACATTATGTGCATGTAATATTAGTTTTATGTCATTTTAAAAGTAAATTGCTGAACTTTTGGTGTTATTGTTTTTTGTCCAAGCGTCCCAAGCATCATTCCTATAAAATTGTTTAAAATTGATGATCAATTGTTTTAAACCTGGGTACTAATTTGAACGAAATTGGTTCACGGCCAAAAAACGCTGCAAACCAATTATTTTAGCTTTGAACCTTTGGATTTACGGTAAGGTATTTGTTTTCTATTTGTTGTCATGGCAAGATTGGCTGTCATAGCAGCATTGGTTCTAATGGCAATATAGACTATCATGGCAGCTTTGGTTGTCGTGGCAGCATTGTTTGTGACCTTGAACTTGGGGGTAGTGTGCCAATACCCTGACTCCTTGTACGGTGAACTATCCCTTTGTCAACTGACATTGAAGCTGTAGTTATAAAGATATTACATGAAAACCTACACCCAAAATTATTTAACCATACAAAAGCATAAGAATAGCACCCATGCTGACCTTGACCTTCAATGTTACGAGTTCCACCCTCAAATGTAGTGTGCACATTTGTAGTACTATTCTCACATCCAGTTTCAATAAAACTGGAGCTGCAGTTGCAAAGATATAACAAGAGAACGAAGCTTGGCATAAAACTTTAACCTCAAAATAACCTTAAGGGGGGTCACTGCTGAAATTCAAACTAAGAAGAAATTTTATTGACCCTGTTTTTTATGGAGACTAACATATTGCTAGTTAATTTCTGGAAAAATAATGATGGGTCAATGACTTAACTTTTTCGCAATATTAATCTTTAGTGATACACTATCAGATAAAGTGCTTAATGCAGAATTAGCTAGAATTTTCGTATTGTAAACGTTTATGTATGTGGTGTATGTTTCAGAATGGGTATCAACTTTTAATCTCTTCTATTGTAGTATGTCATACTTTAGGATGAAAAATTAGAGATAGTGGTATTTCTATCATCATCTGAATAAATATTACGCTCCTTATTATTATCCCACCCACTTTACTAAAATTCATTTTTTCAATTTTTGATAAATGAATATTTCATGATGAAGGAATAACAAGGTTTTTCAGATATTTTGCCTACAGTTTGATTAAAACCTTTGTTTCAGAATGCAAAAATAAAAAATGGGGGTCAATGTGCATATAAGAAAGAAATTCAATAAAAAACGGACAAAAAATGTGTTTTTTAGATTTCGACGAGCTTTGAGATATGACGGCATATGTCTGTAACAAAGAACTGTAAAAGGAACTAATTATTAATGAATTTTTGTATCCTAACAATTCTTCTTGTAATACAGTTTGAATTAAGTAAATATCTTAAACTGTTTTTGAGAAATGATTATTTTTGTACCCCTACCCCCGTTTTGGCATATGACAAAATTTGTCAATTTAGTCACAAAATGTGAGGTCAAAATATTTTTTCTCAAAAATGTTCAATTTCTTTACACTAAAATATTCATATTGTGCCTAAGTTTACTACTACATAATTGCAAAAAGTGCAAAAATCCAAAACCTCACCAGTGACCCCTCTTAATACAGCACGGTGGCAACGACCTTTGAGTACTTTCGATATCTTATGGTCATATATATTCTTTGTAAGTATGATTAGGAGCAGTAACGAAATGAAGGTCCTAGAGTTTATTGAGTCCCAGCAGCTGTTGATTGACGACAGACGACGATAGGTTTTTCTATATAAGCCTATGTTAATTTAAGTGACCCCCGACAGGGTCATTTTTGACCCGGAGTTCATGATTTGAACAACCTTGGTAAAAGCACGTAGGGCAATGCTACATGCCAAATATCTAAACTCTATGTAATGTTGTCTCGGCAAAGAAGATTTTAAAGTGTTCCTATATAAGCCTAAGCTTATTTGGGTGAACCTCGGGCATAGTAAATTTTCATCCGGGGCTCATGATTTTAACAATCTTGGTAAAGGTCCACAAGGCAATGTTACTTGCTAGATATTCAAGCTGAAGACCTTGTGGTTTCAGAGAAATTTTTCCTATGTTAGGGTATGTCAAATCAAGTGACCCCCCCCCCCCCCCTCACCCTATGAGGGATCTATTTTGACCCGGAGGTCATAATTTGAATAATCTTGGTAGAGCTACACTAGGCAATGTTACATGCTAAGCTCTAGGCCTTATGATTTCAAAGACCATAGTTCTGCAAGGAATGGAATTATTTTACCAACTGTGATAGAGCGTCATAAAAGGAACATCCCTGTCAAGTTACATCATCATTGGCCAAGTGGTTTCAGAGGAGATGTCATTTGAAGGAAATTTTGACAGATAAGAGGACGACGTACTATGTAGAGTTGTCCTAATAGCTCACCTTGTCACTTTGTGCCAGCTGAGCTTAAATCATCAGGGTTCAGCTATCAGTCATGACCAATCTACATACAAAGTTTGAGGAAACAAGGCCAAAGCGTTTCTCTAGCTATTCATCAGATAATCTGTTTGCGTTAAAGAGATTCCTTGACCTCAATATTTGACGTGCTGACCTCAAAATCAACATCTACTAGTCATGCCAAAGCTACCTACAAAGTCCGAGGACACAATGCATTCTCTAGATACTGATCGGCCGGATCCGTCTACCTAGACTGTTGGTCAAGGTAGCGACTGTTGGTCTAGGTAGCGACTTTTGGTCTAGGTAGCGACTTTTGTTCTAGGTAGTCAGCACGGGCATGAGAGTCACACTGATATCAGAACAATTTCATGAAATGTGTTTGGAAATCTGTGTGAAAAAAGCATAAATCTATTAGATATAGCTTTCTTAAAATGTCGATTTGACCATTTGAATCAAATGGCAAACCAGTTTGTGATGTCATATATTACATCTTGTAGGTAAATTTTCATTTTTTTACGAGTTTGTTATTCAATAACCATTTTCTCCTGGATTTCTCCAATTTTAATTTTAAATAAAACTAGAACTATCACTGAAGGTGATGAACACCCCACTGACACAGTATTTAAAAATGTATGTAATATTTGATGCTTTGATTATTGGACCTGCACAACTTAAGGTTTCTGTGAAGTATAATTAAAATTCGACCAGCGGGTTTGGAGATTAAAAGCGCACAATATTTTTCTATCTCGAGCCCCTGTGACCTTTGATCTAGTGACCCGAAACCCGGACCATGCACAACTAGGCATTGTACTTATCACTTGTGTGAAATATCATCAAATTCTGACCAGGAGTTTTGGAGATTTAGCGTCCACAAGATTTTACTATCCCGAGCCCCTGTGACCTTGACCTTTGACCTAGAGACCCGAAACATTGACCATGCACAATTAGGCATTGTACTTATCACTTGTGTGAAGTATCATTAAATTCTGACCAGGAGTATTTGAGATCTAGTGTCCACAAGAGTCCGTCTACAGGCGGACAGACAGACGGACGGACAAGCTGAATTCAGTATACCCCCCTAACACTTTGCGTTCGGGAGTATAATAAATATGTTTGACAATTTAGTTGAAACAAGAGGGCCAAAATGGCCCTATTTTGCTCAACAAAGCAGAATACAAGGTCAACAAAGCAGAAAAAGTCAATTTAGACTAGAATGTCATGATTTGAACAATCTTGGTAGAGGTCTACTATACAATGTTACATTACAAATATCTAAGCTCTGTGCCTTCTGTTTCTAGACAGGAAGAGTTTTGAAGTTTTGCCTATATCAGCCTATGTAAAATAAAGTGACCCCTAGGCGGGGTCAAGTTTTGCACAGGGTTTATGATTTGAATAATCTTGGTAGAGGTCCACTAGGCAATGCTACATGCTAAATATATAAGCTCTAGGCCTTGTGGTTTAAAGTTTTTCCTAGAGGTCCACTAGGCAATGTTACATCTAAGCTCTAGGACATGTAAGAAGATTTTTGAACAACAACCTCCCTGAACAACAAGCCCCCAGAACAACAACCTCCCAGAACAACAACCTCCCTGAACAACAACCTCCCTGAACAACAACCTCCCTGAAAATACATTTTCTTTCCTGTTGTATCAATTGTAATACTATAAACAAACGCCTTTTCTTGCATTCCAGATCGGGGTATCTGCAGTTTTTACCAGTGCTGGGAAATCTCATCTTACACCCCCCAATGTTAGACGACTCGCGTGAATTACTTGTGATGTAATTTTATAAACAATGTGACGTCACTTTCCCAAACACAGCATCTGAATAACGTTTGTTTTTATATTAGAATGCATCATTTCGATAAGTTTGTATTTAAATATCTATTTGAAAGTGCAAGACGGTAAGCAAAAAATGTTTTGTACCATAAGATACTTGGTTCAGATAGAAATATCCGTCACTTTGGGTAACTGTTTCGCGGGAACTCGGCACAGCCTCGTTCCCGCGAAACAGTTACCCAAATTGACGGATATTTCCATCTGAACTACGTGCTCATGTAACAAACTAATACTCAGGAACAACATCTGTCTACCACAAACATATTTCTGTATTCCAAGGGGTGTTCGCTCCTAAGAGGTTGCACTGTATCGAAATGCACTGACAATGTTTAAAATGATTCCTTTGCTTTGGGAGGATAATTACCACGGTAACAGTGACCCTCAACTTCTTACAACACGTTTTGACAACAGTTTACTGTTTTCTGTTTTATAATAACAGTCTATTTTTTTCATTTTACATAGTTATACAGTATTTCACATTCATATAACAAAACAAAGTTTTGCATTTCAAACAATTTTTACATTCTACACATCCTCTGAAATAGAACTGAATCTCACATGTATACTTTAAACTGGGTCATTTTTGCGATGGTTAAATATTAGCTATTTTTGATGATTTAAAAATCTACCGAAATATTCATTTCATATAGATTTACTATTTGGGAATTCTCCTTTTGTGAAGAAGGTTATCAAAACGAAAGTACCGTACATGATATTTATATAGCACAGTATTTTTTTTCAATGATATTTCAAGAATAAGAATTACTGACTGACACCATAATATAAATCTGTATGTTAAAATTGTTTTGAAATAAGTGAAACACATTTCTATCATTATTTGATCTGTAAATTTATTATTCTATACTATATAGGTATTCAAAGTGCTAATGGGGCTTTAAAGTTTACATGAAATTGATGAAAGTCTCAAATACTATGTATTTTTTCGCAAATTTCTGTGCCATTTTTCACAAATTCTTTGTCATTTTTCACAAATTCTTTGTCATTTTTGTAGGTCTTTTATAGATTTCGATACGTAGTTGAAGGTCTTCTCTGGAGCCATGTAAATGGTAGAGAAAGCTGTCTTTACACCTGAAAAAGACAAACCAAGGCTTTAAGATCTGCCTAGACCTTGTGGTTTCAGAGAAGAATGTTTTTAAAGTTTTTACTACATAAGCCTATGAAAATTCAAGTGACCTCATGGGCGGGGTCAATTTTGACCCGGGGGTCATGATTTGAACAATCGTAGTAGAAGTCCAGTAAGCAATGCTACATGCAAATTGAGTTCTATGTCTTGTGGTTTCCTATGTAAATACAATGCTGTATCCAAACGGAGAAAAAGGAGACTACTCCAACACTTTACAGATGTCTGGAAATTGCATTATCCTCCCTTGGATAATTTAATTTTCCTATATATAAGCCTATGTAAAATCAAGAGAGACCCCCCCCCCCCTCGGTGGGGTCAATTTTGAATAATTTGAACAATCTTGGTAGAGGTCCACTAGGCAATGCTACATGCCAAATATCTAAGCTCATGTACAAAATGCTTTATCCGTCCTCGCAAAGTATTATCAGTTTTTGGCCCTGCACGCACAGTGCTTTTTTCACATAACTGCCCTAGGGTGACATACAAACGTGACGTAATTTAACGGCAAAAACATGGCCGACGCTGAACTTACACTAGAGTCGTCAACTAACAGTATAATTGATTTAGATGATAAAATAGTCAGAAAGCTGGTCTCTATGCATCTTTATTTTTGAAATGTACAAAATCCAAGAAGAAAAATGGAGAAAGACGACTACCTATCTTTCACCTATAGTCAAAGAATATAGTTTATAATAATTTCATATTGTTCGAAACTTTAAGTTGCATATGAGTCTACGGTAAAGACTGAGTTTTCACCTTTTACCGAATGAAGAGATGAACCCGATCTAATAACTGGTCAGTATGCAGAGAATAGACAATAAAACAACAGCAAGCCAACAATAATATTTTATTATGAAATGACGGATTTAAGTATACACACTCATTAACAAGTACAAGTATATGGCAGTTCTTTCTTGAACAATGAAAAGACAGCTATATCCCCCGCCTCAAATATGAACATTGAAGGAAAAAATTAATGTTTCTGAGTACCGTAATTTCCGGATAATAGGCCCTTCACTGTATTGGCCGCACCCATATAAAAGGTAAAGTGTTTGTTTATTATAGCGTCAACCGTATTTAAAGGGCTAGCCATTCTGACTTATGAGACACCTTCTGTTTGAGCACATGTACCTCCCAAATCCTATCATATTAATGCCAGGCACCAGGCAGGTAGGCATACGGTAACCATTAATTAACTAGCTGGCGGCTCATAAACCGGCCATATCAGAGCGGACCTCTGCTGGTATTCGAACCTTCGACCTTCCGTCGAATTGTAGAACTAAAAATAAACGTATAAGCCGCTCTGGCATATTGGCCGCAGCAGATATACCGAATATATATATTGCAGTTATTTAGGCGCGCAGAGCAAGTTTGGTCAAATATCCGACATAGTTACGTACTTGGCATTTTTTGAAGACGGCACGAGACAGACGAGACGTGATTCCTATATGGAGGATGTGTGTGTAATGATACATTTTATAACTGCTGCCCATGCGTGAACGTTAACATTTTATTCTCGATTGATCTACAATATAAATTTATCGTTTTCCAGACTCACTACAGATAAATTCAACCTCCGAACAGAGAGAGGTATTATAGAAACATCTGTGTCATGCCTAAGGACACCACCAACGTGGCACTGGTAGGGATCGAGCCCGGAACCCCTCATATCCTGAGGTGAACGCGCTAACACTGCGCGACTGTGGGTTCCACAGGAACGTCGACTGGTTTCATCCAATTCTTTATCTCAACAAGCATGTGTGATAGTGTTTTAATTTAAATCTCAGTGTAACTTTATTAAACAAAGTCTTTCAATAAACATTATATTTGCACAAATGTCAGTAATGCTTATGTTACAAAAATCCAGTTAACGAGTAATCTGAATAATTTGTTATTTCGTTGAGCCATGGGGCAGATCTCTAGACTTCTAAAGAAGTTATGTTAATGATACATACTTTATAAAATAGAGTGGTATAATATGCCTTGTCAAACAAACACCAAAGTAATTTAGCCTATTTGATTTCGATCTTATCTTTCTGATTTGCTTAGTGAGGGTCCTCCAGCTAAATTACTGACGCACGCGTTGTAGGTTTTTATGATAGTATATAATAGACAAAAGTACTTGAAATTCTTTATTGTGACATTTATATATACATGTACCTACAAAGCAAACAATTACCTAAGAGGGGGTCACTTAAAACATATCTAATTTCCGCAAGTGTTTGCTGATAAAGCATTAAATATATTCTTTTTGCAAAATATATTTACACAATAACAAAAAAAATTATTTGTCTGTCACGCAGGACTGAGGTATCAAGTGCAAAAATAAGTACGAAATAAAGAGACCAAATTATGCTGAGACAGCTATCTTTTATTTCGTTTTGCTATTTATTGAACAACTAAAACGTATTATCTATAGCTCTCCTGAACCTTTTAAAGAGTCCTCATAAGCCGTTTGATTATCCGCTAAACTTGTGGTATCGTTTATTTCGAAGAAAGGTAACAGTACACTCCGTATATAACGAACTCCTGACTCACTATATCTACGAGAAGGTTATATCCATATAGAAGTTTCATATCTAATGAAGATGAAATCAATCGGACCAAGAAGAATTGTTCCTTATATCCAGAATTTCGTTATATCCGGAGTCTTTATATACGGTGTGTACTGTAGTAAGCTTGGCTGTAGCTAAAGCTTGTTGACTGAAAGTCACATGACTCCAATGGTTTCCCTCAAGTCACATAACTTCAATCTTATTCCTCAAATCACTCGAATTTTATTTTATCCCTCAAGTCACGTGACTTCAATATTGTCCCTCAAGTTATGTACGTCCCAGTGAGGAAGCTATAAAATGGTCTGTAGAAAGTCGTCTGTAAACTGACAATTACACGTTTTCATAAACAACGCTTTACTCCCGAAGCGAAGTAGTGTATATTCAGTGACCGCTATTCATTCTTGCCATTTTTGTTTTGTTTTTCGAGTTGGACAATCTACGTTTATTGCATTTAAATAATATTTAGAGCTAAATTTACGATACACGTGATCGTCGTGCAAAAAGTCGTAAATCGTGGTCATCGTCTCGTGCGGTCAACCGTGACAGTAAAATGTCATGTTTTTGGTAAAATTCGATAGAGCACTACATATAACTCTGGAGTTCTGAATTATAAATCATAACACAAACACCATTTTTTTTATAACTGAATTTTAAAGTTTACAATCACACTCGGAGTTGATTCCTTCAAGCATTTCTAAAGTGTTCGGTTAAGCTATATAACTTCTCGGAATTAATTCCTTCAAATCCGGAAGACGGCTGCGATGTGGTAGTTCTGAATTGAGAATTGATTCCTAAAAGCACTCCTGGTGCGTTCAATTTCCTTTAATTCAGGATTATCAAAATTGTTGTAGTCACGTGATCAAAAACTGCATGTCGAAACGTTATTGGTGCATGTTTTTATATCATTACATTGATAAATTTTAGCACTAGTGTTGTAATATTTAAAAACAGGATTTGGCTTTTTGATTATCTCATTAGTGAAGAGCTTAACTTATTCCAAAAAAAGAAGCTTTCGATTCAGAATCAGTTCTGTCACTTGGCATTCTGTTTCTAGAAAAACCAAATCGCACCCGTCTTAGATATCACCACCACTTTCTTTTGACATATCACCCTCCCATTCTCTTCAAATACCAAACTCATTAATTCGTTACATACTATTTTCACTTATTGACCGCATGTATAAGGAGAGCGACTGAGACTAGCTTTTAATCTCTTGGTACCTTTAAATACATGTACTTAAATCCAATCTCATAGATTATTCTTTAAGGAACTCCAGTACCAAAAGAAGCAAGTTAAAATGAAGATTGTGTGTTTAATATTTGTTATTATGGCGGCTAGTGAGTGTGTCTCGGAGCCTCATTGCTCTAAGTTCCATTACGAAGAGAAACTGCTAGAAAAGATGATAAGAACAGAAATTCTTGTAAAAGAAATAAAAAAGGAAATGGATGCTATACAAACATCTGTGAAAGAATCGCTGGCCGAGTTGAAAGAAGAAAAAATTCAGTGGACAACAGACATCACAGCCATGCGAGAGAATGGTTTAAAAGAGTTTACTGCGCTACAAGAGAAGGCAAACAGCGAACTGCAGAAAAATATCAATGCTGTCGAGAGTCTCAAAGGTAACCAACACAGTATTACTAACTGATATAGAACGAATAGTATTTTTATCTGTTTAATCAAAATTTATCAGTTCTTTAGTTTGTTATAGATATTTCCCATATCTACAATATTTACATCCCTTGTTCTCAGCTATCAGCCATTTTGATAGGCAAATCTTATAAGCATAAATAGATGCTGGAACTATCTATAGTCTTGGACCTAGTTGTTCCAACTCTAATCTACGATAAAGCTATCAGTCGATAAGCTTGCAGGGTTATGTTTCTGAAGAGGTCTAAAAACATTTAAAGCAAAATATAAATATTCCTCTGGTGTTGTCCTACAATACGCATATTTTCAATCAATGGTTAGTTTTGAACAACCGTCTCCTGTTGTGGAGTGAGCTGGAGTACTAAGGCTCATTTTGGGGTTTAAATAAAAAAGGTAGCAAGACATTAAATTATGAATGAGGTAACAAAGTATTAGAACATTAAATTATACATACTGTATAAAATTATAAATGATTTCGCCGTTAGTGTTTCCCCGCAAAATGAAATAGAAGTGAATAAAAAACTAATTTGTTTTCGTGGAGCATGGAGCAACCTTAGTGCAGTGGTAGCGCGTTCGCCTCAGGATTGAAGAGTCCCGAGTTCGATACCCACCAGTGCCCAAGAAGTGGTAGTGTCCTTTGGCAAGACAAAAATAATTCAATATTGCATCAAAAGCGATTAACATAAGTTGTAAGAAATTAATTTGAAATCGAGATTAAAATAATATATATTAAAATATATACATGTTGTTATACAGAAAATGCAAAACATGCTAGCTTCATTTTACCGAGGATGAGAGGATGATACTGTACTTACAGATATAGGAAATACAATCAGTCATGACTGCTTTAGCTATTAATTAAACTTTATATCGTCTGATAAAAAGTCTTTTATATGCAACAAAGTTGTCCGTTATGTAGTGAAACTATAAGCGCTTGTCACAAAATTGAGCACCATTATATGATTTGAAATGTTGTTGCAACTTTCTTTCTTATGACAGAAGTTTAAGTGATGCAAAATCTATGGAATAAACTTGAAGAGATGAGTTTTACAAAATCAATATTCTTATCGTATGATTATATTGTAATGCCTTTATATATACTTCAGACAAGATAGTATCACCAAATGTTGCCTTTAGTGCCAAGACTGCTATAAATACAAGTCCTAGTAACGGCGACACCATCGTGTTTACAGAGACTCTCCTTAATCTTGGTGAAGCATACATTACCGACACTGGAATATTCACAGCCCCGGACGGAGGAACCTACATATTTACCGTCCAGTTATGTGTTTATGGTAACAAATACTTAAGTCATGGCATAGTTGTTAACGACGTATATAAGAGTATTGCACGATATAATGACAACTACGCGGCATGGCGTTGCCGAACTACAACTGCTACTGTAGCTCTGAACTCCGGAGATAATGTTTGGGTCAAAGTAATATATAGATCAGGTACACCGATCCTGTATGACAGCAGTACAAACTACTGGAACATGTTTTCAGGTATTCTCGTTCATGCTGACTAAAATATGAACCACCAAAACCCCCCGAAACATTTTAATAGAACTGTAAACCGAGCAAAACGGCAAGTTTAATTTGGAACTGTAAAAGGATCAAACTGACTGGTGTAAATAATTTTCTTGATTAAATAATGACTGACATTTCCAAACGTGATATAAATTTTTACACATACAAATGTAGCTACTAAAGGGCTAAAATATTTAGACATATTATAGCAACAGTATATATTGTATATTGTACAGTGAACTCCGTTTATAACGAACTCCTTTGGACCATCTAAAAATGTTCCTTATATCCGGAATTTGATACATCCGTTTGACATTTTAATAACAAACAAATAAGAAAAAAATGAAAAATATGGGCCTGGAAAATGCGTTCCTTATATCCGGAGTTACACTATAATTATCCGGAAACGTTATATACGGAGTTTACTGTACTATTTTTTATGACACGTTGTATTCATACTGATGAAGCCTACGTGTATGAATTATAATCCGAAAAAATAGAAGTTGAAATTCTTTGAAAGAGAACATTGAATTATACCTTTATAAATTACCATTAATTTGCTTCAACTTTTCGGATACTTTTCTTTTTCAAGAAACAATATGCTGACATAATTGTGTTATCATTTATAAACTTTTATAATGTCGAAAAAAGTAAACAATATAAATTGCCTCATAATTGGAAGAACTTGTAATGTCAAAGATAACATTATGCTCACTTCTTTCCACATGATGTGCATGTAATATTAGTTTTATGTCATTTTAAAAGTATATTGCTGAACTTTTGTTGTTGTTTTTTGTCCAGGCGTCCCAAGCATCATTCCTATAAAATTATTTAAAATTGATGACCAATTGTTTTAAACCTGGGTACTAATTTGAACGAAATTGGTTCACGGCCATAAAACGCTGCAAACCAATTATTTAAGCTTGGAACCTTTGGATATACGGTAAGGTATTTGTTTTCTATTTGTTGTCATGGCAAGATTGGCTGTCATAGCAGCATTGGTTCTAATGGCAATATAGACTATCATGGCAGCTTTGGTTGTCGTGGCAGCATTGTTTGTGACCTTGAACTTGGTGGTAGTGTGCCAATACCCTGACTCCTTGTACGGTGAACTATCCCTATGTCAACTGACATTGAAGCTGTAGTTATAAACATATTACATGAAAACTTACACCCTAAATTATTTAACCATACAAAAGTATAAGAATATAGCACCTATGCTGACCTTGACCTTCAATGTTATGATTAGTTCCACCCTCAAATGTAGTGTGCACATTTGAAGTACTATTCTGACATCCAGTTTCAATAAAACTGGAGCTGTAGTTGCAAAGATATAACAAGAGAACGAAGCTTGGCATAAAACTTTAACCTCATAATAACCTTAATATAGCACTTACGATGGCCATGACCTTAGAGTACTTTTGATCTCTTATGGTCATATATATTCTTTGTAAGTATGATGAAGAGCAGTAACGAAATGGTACACAATAATTTTCGATCCACATCATCATATCATATCGCTTGAAGTTGTACAAAGCGCAGATCGAATTATTTTTATTGGCTTAAACAATTTATAAAGTTGACTATGTGATAACTTTTCATTCAACGTACGTTTTATAATAAAACAAACTTCCCTGCCACCCATATATTTGTTTATTATTCATTCTGTGTCATATATTGAATTCGTCCTCTGCACATTTCGACCCGCGCTTTAGGTGAGGTTCAGCGCAAAACACGTATGTCAAAAGTTGTTTTTCGGGGAGTTAACCTATAGCCCCCAGGCCTTCAGCGCTCACAGCGCTTTGATTATCGTTAGTACCGGATAATCCATATGACCAACGCCCTTAGAAGAGGTTAGTTATTTTAGGTTTTCAAAGGATCGATACCCCTGGGTCTTATACATGCCAGGTTTATAGCACCCATACATTTGACCTCGAATTTTAAGTCTCATCCGAAAGACTGTTAAGTAATTTTAGCTGGTCAGCCCCGGTAATCGAACACACAACCCCGAGATTACAAGTCTCGTGCTCTACCTATTGAGCTAACCGGGTTGTATCTCTAACACATACTTGGCATTTAACTAAAAAAACTATCGCTCGTGGTCATAGACAGTAAGTTCCCATGTTCTGACTTGGCATTACCTAAAACAGAAACATATACCTTGGAAGACGGAATTCAAATATTAACAATATATCGTTTTTATTCAACAAAATCTTTTTTTACGTCGTTCTCTGTTTTCATCATTGTAGATATATATCTTTCTTTCTGTAAAGTTGTGAGTATCTTCTTCGGTTACATGGCGATTCACGACAACTTTATCATCTAAATCAAGTATTCTGTTAGCTAAAGACTCTAGCATACGTTCAGCGTCAGCCATGTTTTTGTCGTTAAATTACGTCACGTTTGTACGTGCACGTCACACTGGTGCAGTTATGTGAAAAAAGCCCTGTGCGTGCAAGGCCAAAAACTTATTATACTTCGCGAGGACGGATTTACGATTCAAAAGTGTTAATATATATAGAAACATAAGTATCTAAGACAAATATTAAACGAAACTTCTAACGCACCACCTGTCCCTTTCCTTTCCTTATTTATGAAGACCCAGGGTAGATACGTCCATTTAATAAATTTCAAACTTGCGGCTATAAATATGTATGTACAATTTAATGCCGAATAAAATACATGTTATGTTATGTTATTTTATGAATTTCAAACTGGTCGAGTAATAACTTGTGTGTAACAATATTCGAATGATAACAGGAGGAGTAACCGAGTTGAAACATAATTACATGTGTGTTGTACAGAAAGAGAAAAGCGCGCACTTAGTCCAAAGACCTACACTCAGTTCCAAAAGAAAGTGTGCACTTTGTTTTCTGTGATTTTTCATCGACTACTTTTCTTTTTTTGAAAGCCTATATATTGATACCAAAATTGAGATCTGTTTACGTACAATATGGCAAACATTTTAGATTTTGAGTTGCGCTCGTTTAAAGTGGTTGGCTTTAAACGAGAAAGGACGGGGTTCTAAAATATTTAAAATTAAGAAGTGCACACTTTCTTTTGGAACTGAGTGTATATTGCTTAGACGTTTCGACGCATACTAAGAGAGGTAACTCATGCGAGAATATCGCACACACATGCTAATTTTATCTCCCTTATCGCAATTTTCCGAGATGATACGTTTGGTTTTGGTCAGATACTCCTATTGTTTTCCCCATTGACTTACATTATAAATCTAGTCAAAAGCTGTTTTTATATTTGGGTTGACCAACCCAGTTTTTTACAATTTGGCAAGGGAGACAACCACCTCAATCAGTCAGGTGAGATTTAGGAGTCTAAACCGCATGTGTACACCGTCTATTCACATGGCGATTTCAGTGTTATTTATTATGATTACCAATCCTAAAATATTAATTCGCGTGCAGAAGACATTGCATTTTATTTTTCAAATGAGTTTTTTGCATTTGTAAACACAACTTTTTCTACCAATCAGGTAATGTCTCATTTTATCTTACTTTTTTCCCTGTACTTTTTTCAGCCAATCCCTGAGCCGGACTGCAATAGGATCATCTGACCTTTTGCTATTTTCGTATTAGAAACATATTTGTTAAGTATTATGATGATTATCGTTACGGTCATGGTATTATGATTTAATCATACATATGCTATATACATGTAGTAGCACTTTTGTACAGATAATTTTTTTTATCCCTCCTCGCGAAATATGATCAGTTTTTGGCCCTGCACGCAGAGGGCTTTTATTCACATAACTGCCCTAGGGTGACGTTAACGTAAAGAATATGGTTTATAATAATTCCATATTGTTCGAAATCAACTTAAAATTCCATATGAGTCTACGATAAAGACTGGGTTTTCACCTTTTACCGAATGGAGAGATGAACCCGATCTGATAACTGGTCAGTATGCCGAGAATAGACAGTAATACAACAGCAAGCCAACAATAATATTTTAATTATGAAATGACGATTTAAGTATACACACTCTTTAATAAGTACAAGTATATGGCAGTTCTTTCTTGAACAATGCTGTCTAAAAGACAGCTATATCCCCCGCCTCAAATATGAACATTGAAGGAATTAATGTTTCTGAGTACCGTAATTTCCGGAAAATAGGCCCTTCACTGTATTGGCCGCACCCATATAAAAGGTAAAGTGTTTGTTTATTATAGCGTCTACTGTATTTAAAGGGCTAGCCATTCTGACTTATGAGACACCTTCTGTTTGAGCACATGTGCCTTCCGAATCCTATCCTATTAATGCCAGGCACACCAGGCAGGTAGGCATACAGTCACCATTATTTAACTAGCTGGCGGCTCACAAACCGGCCATATCAGAACGGACCCCTGCTGGTATTCGAACCTTCGACCTCTCGTCGAATTTTAGAAACAAAAATAAACGTATAAGCCGCTCCGGCATATTGTCCGCAGCAGATATGCCGAATATATATTGCAGTTATTTAGGCGTTTAAAACGAGTCGCGCAGAGCAAGTTTGGTCAAAAATCCGACATTGTTACGTACTTGGCATTTTTTGAAGACGGCACGGGACAGACGAGACGTGATTCCCATATGGAGGATGTGTGTGTAATGATACATTTTAAAACTGCTGTCCATGCGTGAACGTTAACCTTTTATTCTCGATTGTTCTACAATATAAATTTACAGAGAGAGGCATTTTAGAAACATCTGTGTCTTTCCTAAGGACACCATCAACGTGGCACTGGCGGGGATCGAGCCCGGAACCCCTCATATCCTGAGGAGAACGCGCTAACACTGCGCGACTGTGGGCTCCACAGGAACGTTGACTGGTTTCATCCAATTCTTTATCTCAACAAACATGTGTGATAGTGTTTTAATTTAAATCTCGGTGTAACTTTATTAAACAAAGTCTTTCCACTTTTTGCTCTCAGTAAACATTATATTTGCACAAATGTCACTAATGCTTATGTTACAAAAATCCATTTAACAAGTAATCTGAATAATTTGTTATTTCGTTGAGCAATGGGACAGATCTCTAGACATCTAAAGAAGTTTTGTTAATGATACATACTTCATAAAATTGAGTGGTATAATTTGTCAAAATCCAAAGTAATTTAGCCTATTTGATTTCGATCTTATCTTTCTGGTTTTCTTAGAGAGAGTCCTCCAGCTAAAATACTGACGCACGCGTTGTAGGTTTTTATGATAGTATATAATAGACAAAAGTACTTGAAATTCTTTATTCTGACATTTATATATACATACAAAGCAAACAGTTATCTTAGAGGGGGGCAATTTAAGCATACCGAATTTGCGCAGGTGTTTGCCGATAAAGCATTAAATATATTCTTTTTGCAAAATATATTTACACACTAACACAAATAAATATTGTCTGTCGCACAGGACTGAGGTATCAAGTGCAAAAATAAGTACGAAATAAAGAAATCAAATTATGCTGAGACAGGTATCTTTAATTTAGTTTTGCCATTTACATTACAATAGAACAACTAAAACGTATTTTCTGTAGCTCTCCTGAACCTTCTAAAGAGTCCTCATAAGCCGTTTGATTATCCGCTAAACTGTGGTACCGTTTATCTCGAAGAAAGGTAACAGTACACTGCGTATATAACGAACTTCTAACTCACTATATCTACGAGAATGTAATATCCATATAGAAGTTTCATATCTAATGAAGAAGAAATCAATCGGAACAAGAAAATAAATTGTTCCTTTTATCCATAATTTAGTTATATCCGGAGTCGTTATATACGATTATTACTGCAGTAAGCTTGGCTGTAGCTGAAACTTGTTGACTGAAAGTCACATGACTTCAATGCTATCCTTAAAGTCACATAACTTCAATTGTTTTCTCTCAAGATACATGACTTAAATCTTATCCCTCAAATCACTCAAATTTAATCTTATCCTTCAAGTCACGTGACTTCAATCTTGTCACTCAAGCATTGTACGTTCCAGTAATGAAGATATGGAATGGTCAGTAGAAAGTCGTCTGTTAATGTTGCTGACTGACAGTAACGCGTTTTCATAAACGACGCTCAACTCCGGAAGCTTGATGATTTGTGGAAACCTAGCTGTTTGTAGACAAATCCATACATCCTGAATACTGCTGCTTTTGTATATTTAGGTTCCTTTATCCTCGAAATGTGTGCTTATCAGCCCCTTATTCCGAATATTTAATGTAAGGGTCCTTTGAGAAAACACATCAGTAGGCTGGGTTTGTATCCTGAAGTTAATTTGGTTGTAACTCAGTAAGTTTCGAACTTTTACTAGATTATTTGTATGGAAAAGTCTCAAAGGGCCATATTCATGAGATTCTTAATTCTCATTTAGGCAGTTGTATGAACGAATTCAAGGTCAATAACTAAATTACAGAAATGTATATAATAACATCGTTCACAAGTTTCATATCTCCCTTTCTGATTCGTTATGAAATACACCCATTGACTCATTTAACATATCACCCACACACTACAGGAGGGTGGAATTTGGGTATTTACTAGAAGCAGTTCTAAAGTGTTCGGTAAAGCTATTTTACTTCTCAGAACTAGTTCATACAATTACGCAAGACGTGTGCGGTTTGGCTGTTCTGAAATGATAATTGATTCATACAAGCACTTCTAAAGCGTTTAATTAAACCTTTAAATATCTCTTTTAATATCACGCAATTAATTCCTGTAATTCCGATTTCAAGCAGAATTGCTGAAGCCACGTGATCAAAAACTTGGCGTCTAGCAGTGTGATCCCTGCAAACGATATTGGTGCATATTTCTTTATTACTTCAGTGATAGATTTTATCACTATAAAACAGTTTTGGCTTTTTTGATTATCTCCATAGTGAAGAGCTTAGCTTATTCCAAAAAAAAAAGAAACGTTCGATTCAGAATCAGTTCTGTCACATGGTATTTTGATTCTAGAAACACTAAATCGCACCCGTCTTAGATATCACCACCACTTTCTTTTGACATATCACCCTTCCCTTCTCTTCAAATACCAAACTCATTAATTCGTTACATACTATCTTCATTGACCGCATGTATAAGGAGAGCGACTGAGACTAGCTTTTAATCTCTTGGAACCTTTAAATACTTAAATCCAATCTCATAGATTATTCTTTAAGGAACTCCAGTACCAAAAGAAACAAGTTAAAATGAAGATTGTGTGTTTAATATTTGTTATTATGGCAGCTAGTGAGTGTGTCTCGGAGCCTCACTGCTCTAAGTTCCATTACGAAGAGAAACTGCTAGAAAAGATGATAAGAACAGAAATTCTTGTAAAAGAAATAAAAAAGGAAATGGATGCTATACAAACATCTGTGAAAGAATCGCTGGCCGAGTTGAAAGAAGAAAAAATTCAGTGGACAACAGACATCGCAGCCATACGAGAGAATGGTTTAAAAGAGTTTGCTGCGCTACAAGAGAAGGCAAACAGCGAACTGCAGAAAAATATCAATGCTGTCGAGAGTCTCAAAGGTAACCAACACATTATTACTAACTGATAAAGAACAAATAGTATTTTTATCTGTTTAATCAAAATTTATCAGTTCTTTAGTTTGTTATAGAAGTTTCCCATATCTACAATATTTACATCCCTTGTTCTCAGTTATCAGCCATTTTGATAGGCAAATCTGATAAGCATAAATAGATGCTGGAACTATCTATAGTCTTGGACCTAGTTGTTCCAACTTTAATCTACGATTAAGCTATCACTCGATAAGCTTGCAGGGTTATGTTTCTGAAGAGGTCTAAAATCATTTAAAGCAAAATATAAATTTTCCTCTGGTGTTGTCCTACAATACGCATATTTTCAATCAATGGTTAGTCTTGAACAACCGTCTCCTGTTGTTGAGTGAGCTGGAGTACAAAGGCTCATTTTGGGGTTTAGATAAAAAAAGTTAGCAAGACATTAAATTATGAATGAGGTAACAAAGTATTAGAACATTAAATTATACAGTCTGTATAAAAATATAAATGATTTCGCCGTTAGTGTTTCCCCGCAAAATGAAATAGAAGTGAATAAAAAACTAATTTGTTTTCGTGGAGCATGGAGCAACCTTAGTGCGCGTTCGCCTCAGGATTGAAGAGTTCCGAGTTCGATCCCCACCAGTGCCCAAGAAGTGGTAGTGTCCTTGGGCAAGACAAAAGTAATTCAATATTGCATCAAAAACGATTAACATAAGTTGTAAGAAATTGATTTGAAATCGAGATTAAAATAATTAATATATATTAAATTATATACATGTTGTTATACAGAAAATGCAAAACATGCTAGCTTCATTTTACCGACCATTTTGAGACGATGATACTGTACTTACAGATATAGGAAATACAATCAGTCATAACTGCTTTAGCTATTATTTAAACTTGATATCGTCTTATAAAAAGTCTTTTTTATGCAACAAAGTTGTCCGTTATGTAGTGAAACTATAAGCGCTTGTCACAAAAATGAGCACCATTATATGATTTGAAATGTTGTTGCAACTTTCTTTCCTATGACAGAAGTTTAAGTGATGCCAAATCTATGGAATAAACTTGAAGAGATGAGTTTTACAAAATCAATATTCTTATCGTATGATTATAATGTAATGCCTTTATATATACTTCAGACAAGATCGTATCACCGAATGTCGCCTTTAGTGCCAAGACTGCTAAAAATACAAGTCCTAGTGCCGGCGACACAATCGTGTTTACAGAGACTCTCCTTAACTTTGGTGAAGCTTACAGTACCGGCACTGGAATATTCACAGCCCCGCAAGGAGGAACCTACATATTTACTGTCCAGTTATGTGTTCTTGGTAGTAGTTACATTTCCCATGGCATAATTGTTAACGACGTATATAAGAGTACTGCATACTATCAGGACAACTTCGCGGCATATCGTTGCCGAAGTTTAACTGCTACTGTAGCTCTGAACTCTGGAGATAATGTCTGGGTCAAAGTAATATATAGATCATTAAGTGGACAAATCCTGAATGACAACAGTGGAAACTACTGGAACATGTTTTCAGGTATTCTCGTTCACGCTGAGTAAAATATGACCCACCAGAACCCACTTATCCTGTATGACAGAAGTACACACTACTGGAACATGTTTTCAGGTATTCTCGTTCACGCTGACTAAATTATGAACTACCAAAACCCCCGAAACATTTTATTAGAACTGTAAACCGAGCAAAACGGCAAGTTTAATTTAGGACTGTAAAAGAATCAAACTGACAGGTGTAAATAATTTTCTTGATTAAATAATGACTGACATTTCCAAGAGTGATATAAATTTTTATACATACAAATGTAGCTACGAAAGGGCTAAAATATTTAGACATATTATAGCAACAGTATATATATATATATATATAGTATACTGTACAGTGAACTCCGTTTATAACGAACTCCTTTAGACCATCTAAAAATGTTCCTTATATCCGGAATTTGATACATCCGTTTGATATTTTCATAACAAACAAACAAGAAAAAAAAAGAAAAATATGGGCCTGGAAAATTTGTTCATTATATCCGGAGTTACACTATAATTATCCGGAAACGTTATATACGGAGTTTACTGTACTATTTTTTATGACACGTTGTATTCATACTGATGAAGTCTACGTGTATGAATTATAATCCGAAATAAATAGAAGTTGAAATTCTTTGAAAGGGAACATTGAATTATACCTTTATAAATTAACATTAATTTACTTCAACTTTTCGGATACTTTTCTTTTTCAAGAAACAGTATGCTGACATAATTGTGTGATCATTTATAAACTTTTATAATCTAGGAAAAAGTAAAAAATATAAATTGCTTCATAATTGGAAGAACTTGCAGTGTTAAAGATAACATTATGCTCACTTCTTTCCACATTATGTGCATGTAATATTAGTTTTATGTCATTTTAAAAGTAAATTGCTGAACTTTTGGTGTTATTGTTTTTGTCCAAGCGTCCCAAGCATCATTCCTATAAAATTGTTTAAAATTGATGATCAATTGTTTTAAACCTGGGTACTAATTTGAACGAAATTGGTTCACGGCCAAAAAACGCTGCAAACCAATTATTTTAGCTTTGAACCTTTGGATTTACGGTAAGGTATTTGTTTTCTATTTGTTGTCATGGCAAGATTGGCTGTCATAGCAGCATTGGTTCTAATGGCAATATAGACTATCATGGCAGCTTTGGTTGTCGTAGCAGCATTGTTTGTGACCTTGAACTTGGGGGTAGTGTGCCAATACCCTGACTCCTTGTACGGTGAACTATCCCTATGTCAACTGACATTGAAGCTGTAGTTATAACGATATTACATGAAAACCTACACCCTAAATTATTTAACCATACAAAAGCATAAGAATATAGCACCTATGCTGACCTTGACCTTCAATGTTTTGATAAGTTCCACCCTCAAATGTAGTGTGCACATTTGAAGTACTATTCTCACATCCAGTTTCAATAAAACTGGAGCTGTAGTTGCAAAGATATAACAAGAGAACGAAGCTTGGCATAAAACTTTAACCTCATAGTAACCTTAATATAGCACTTACGATGGCCATGACCTTAGAGTACTTTTGATGTCTTATGGTCATATATATTCTTTGTAAGTATGATTAGGAGCAGTAACGAAATGGTACACAATTATTTTCGATCCACATCATCATATCATATCGCTTGAAGTTGTACAAAGCGCAGATCGAATTATTTTTATTGGCTTAAACAATTTATAATGTTGACTATGTGATTATTTTTCATTCAACGTACGTTTTATAATAAAACAAACTTCCCTGCCACCCATATATTTGTGAATTATTCATTGTGTCATATATTGAATTTGTCCTCTGCACATTTCGACCCGCGCTTTAGGTAAGGTTCAGCGCAAAACACGTATGTCAAAAGTTGTTTTTCGGGGAGTTAACCTATAACCCCAAGGCCTTCAGCGCTCACAGCGCTTTGATTATCGTTGGTACCGGATAATCCATATGACCAACGCCCCTAGAAGAGGTTAGTTATTTTAAGTTTTCAAATGATCGATACCCCTGGTTCTTATACATGCCAGGGTAATAGCACCCATACATTTGACCTCGAATTTTAAGTCTCATCCGAAAGACTGTTAAGTAATTTTAGCTGGTCAGCCCCGGTAATCGAACCCACAACCCCGAGATTACAAGTCTCGTGCTCTACCTATTGAGATTACCGGGTTGTATCTCTAACAAATACTTGGCATTTAACTAACAAAAACTTAACTACCTTGAATGTTGTGATATCGGTTGTGGTCATATACAGTAAGTTCCCATGTTCGGACTTGGCACTACCTAAAACAGAAACATATACCTTGGAAGACGGAATTCAAATATTAACAATATATCGTTTTTATTCAACAAAATCTTTTTTTACGTCGCTCTCTGTTTTCATCATTGTAGATATATATCTTTCTTTCTGTAAAGTTGTGAGTATCTTCTTCGGTTGCATGGCGATTCACGACAACTTTATCATCTAAATCAAGTATTCTGTTAGATAAAGACTCTAGCGTACGTTCAGCGTCAGCCATGATTTTGTCGTTAAATTACGCCACGTTTGTACGTGCACGTCACACTGGTGCAGTTATGTGAAAAAAAGCCCTGTGCGTGCAAGGCCAAACACTGATTATACTTCGGGAGGACGGATTTACGATTCTTTCTTTATACAAAAGTGTTAATATATATAGTAACATATGTATTTTAGATAAATATTAAACGAAACTTCTAACACACCACCTGTCCCTTTTCTTTTCTTATTTATTTAATTATCAACATGCCAGCTTATTTTTAACTATCAATGCACAAAAGCTGTCATGTGTTGCATTAATAAAGACCCAGGGTAGATACGTCCATTTAATGAATTTCAAACTGGTCGAGTAATAACTTGTGTGTAACAATATTCGAATGATAACAGGAGAAGTAACCGAGTTGAAACAGAATTACATGTATGTTGTACAGAAAGAGAAAAGCGCGCACTTAGTCCAAAGACCTACACTCAGTTCCAAAAGAAAGTGTGCACTTTGTTTTCTGTGATTTTTCATCGACTACTTTTCTGAAAGCCTATATACAGTTGACTCTCAGTATCTCAAACCCGCCTACCTCAAATTTCCGTTTAAGTCGAAGAAATTCTAAAGTCCCGTCAAATTTCCTTCTTTATCTATGTACTTTAACTCCTTTTAAGACAAAATTTGACATATCGAGACTCCGGATGTGTCGAAGGGATTTTTTGGTCCGTCAATCAAATTCCAGTGTATTGTCAACTCGTTAAGTCGAAGTGCGAAAGTCGCCGACGGATCAAAGGTGCGGCGGGTCAAAGCAAGGGTGAGACGTTGTCATGCCAATTCACACGTGTCGTAATGATTGTTGTTTGTTTTTCATGGATTTACTTTAATTGCCGGTGACTACGTGTAATTAATGATGAAAAATGCGGTAATCACTTTAACATGTTTAAAGACTTCATTTGTTTGAGAGGTGAAATGATAATAAAATGTAGTGGGTTTTATTAAAAAAAAGATGATTTCTGAACGAATATATCAGTCTGTAAATATTTTGTTTTGTAGTTAGATGCTGTTCTTATGTTTAAAATATACGAATGTTTTGACTTACGGTTTAAAAAACGCTACTTTCATTTTCGCCCGACACGTACTTTCGATATAGTACAGTTTTTTTTCAATGATATTGCAAGAATAAGAATTACTGACTGACGGCATGTTATAAATCTGTATGTAAACATTATTATCAAATAAATGAAACACAATTCTATCATTATTTGATCTGTAAATTCATTTTTCTATATATACATGATATAGGTATTCACAGTGCTAATGGGGCTTAAAAATTAACATGAAATTGATGAAAGTGTAAAATACTGTGTCGTTTTTCTCAAATTCTATGTCATTTTTCACAAATTCTTTGTAATTTTTACCCAAATTCTTTGTCATTTTTCATAAATTCTTTATAATGTTTCACAATTTCTTTGTAATTTTTACCCAAATTCTTGTGTGGAAGTACAGTAAACAATGCTACATGCAAACTATCTGAGCTCAATGTATTGTGGTTTCCTATGCAAAGACAATTCTGTATCCAAACAGAGAAAAGGGAGACTACTCCAACAAATTTCTGGAAATTGCATTATTCTCCCTTGGATAAATTAATTTTGCTATAAATAAGCCTATGTAAAATCAAGAGACCCCCCACCCCTCGGTGGGGTCAATTTTGACATAATTTGAACAATCTTGGTAGAGATCCACTAGGCAATGCTACATGCCAAATACCTAAGCTCAGGTACAAAATGTTTTATCCGTCCTCGCGAAGTATTATCAGTTTTTGGCCCTGCACGCACAGGGCTTGTTTTCACATAACTGCCCTAGGGTGACGTACAAACGTGACATAAGTTAACGGCAAAAACATGGCCGACGCTGAACGTACACTAGAATCGTTAACTAACAGTATAATTGATTTAGATGATAAAATAGTCAGAAAGCTGGTCTCTATGCATCTTTATTTTTGAAATGTACAAAATACAAGAAGAAAAATGGAGAAAGACGACTACCTATCTTTCACCTATAGTCAAAGAATATAGTTTATAATAATTTCATATTGTTCGAAACTTAAACTTGCATATGAGTCTACGGTAAAGACTGAGTTTTCACCTTTTACCGAATGAAGAGATGAACCCGATCTAATAACTGGTCAGTATGCCGAGAATAGACAATAAAACAACAGCAATCCAACAATACTATTTTAATTATGAAATAACGGATCCCCCGCCGCAAATATGAACTTTGAAGGAATTAATGTTTCTGAGTAACGTAATTTCCGGACAATAGGCCCTTCACTGTATTGGCCGCATCCATATATTTATACAATTTTAGAAACAAAAATAAACGTATAAGCCGCTCCGGCATATTGGCCGCGGCAGATACGCCGAATATGATGCAGTTATTTAGGCGTTTAAAACGAGTCGCGCAGAGCAAGTTTGGTAAAAGTCCGACATAGTTTCTGAGTTATACTTGGCATTTTTGAAGACGGCACGGGACAGACGTGACGTGATTCCTATATGGAGAGAGTGTGTGTAATGATACATTTTATAACTGCTGTCCATGCGTGAACGTTAACTTTTTATTCTCGGTTGTTCTACAATATAGATTTATCGTTTTCCAGACTCACTACAGATGAATTCAACCCCCGAACAAAGAGAGGCATTATAGAAACATCTGTGTCATGCCTAAGGACACCACCAACGTGGCACTGGTGCGGATCGAGCCCGGAACCCTCATATCCTGAGGACATCGCGCTAAAATGCGCGGCTGTGGGATCCAAAGGAACGTTAAATGGTTTCATCCAATTGATTTTCATAACTAGCATGTGTGATAGTGTTTTAAATACGATCTCAGTGTTATTTTGTAAAACAAAGTCTTTCCACTTTTGACTTTCAATAAACATGTATTAGCACAAAAGTTTTGGCAGTTTGATGTCAACATTGCTTTTGTTACAAAAAAACATGTAATCCGAATAATGTGTTATCTCATTGAGCAGTTTGGTAGATTTATAGACTTCTTAAGAAATTTGATAATGATATATACTTGAGAAAATTTAGTGGTATAGTATGCGTTGTAAAACAATAAACAAAGTACTTAGGTCTATTTGATTTTAGCCTTATCTTTCTGGGATACTTAGAGAGGGCCCTTCAGGCTAAATACTGACGCACTCACTGCAGGTTTGTATGATTAGCCTATTTGATTTAAACCTTATCTTCGTGGACTGCTTATTGAGAGTCCTTCTAGTTAAAAACTGACGCACGCATTGTAGGTTCTTATGATAGTATATAATAGACATAAGGTACTTAAAAGTCTTAATTGTGACATATCTTTTATATAAACCTTCAAAGCAAACACTTATATAAGAGGGAGGGAGCAAATAAAACATACCGAATTTGCGCAGGTGTTTGCTGATCAAGCATTAAAATTTAATGTATTTTCTGTAGCTCTCCTGAACCTTAATGAGTCCTCAGGAACTGTTTGCACAACCGCTGAATTTCATCAAATTGTGGTACCATTTTTGGAAGGGTAACAAATCATTGTAGAGTTTTCAAATTTAATAAAGAAGAAATAAATCGGGCCTAGAAAATGTGTCCTTTATTTCCGGAATTTCGCTTATAGCGGCAAACGTTGAACCGTTTGAGCATCCACCGACGTCTATCAACTTGTGGTACAGTTTATTTCGAAGAAAGGTGACAGTAAACTCCGTATGTAACGGACTTAAAAATGTTCCTTATATCAGGAGTATGTCATATTTAATTTTCTATAAATCGGGCCAAGAAAGACTGTTCTTAAATCCGGAATTTTGCTATATCCGAACTTGGTATATACGGAGTTTATTATGGTTAGTTTCTTGTTGACCTAGTCACGTGACTGTCCGTCTGGTTGTAACCCAGTAAGTTTCGACATTTTACTAGATAATTTGTATGGAGAAGTCTTAATGGGCCAGATACATGAGAGTCTCAATTCTCATTTAGGCAGTTGTAATAACGATAATGGGATATATAAATTGACAATTGACAATTCAATGCCAATAACTAATTACAAAAATGTATATAATAACATCGTTCAAAAGTTTCATATCTCCCGCGATGCTTCGTTATGAAATACACCCAGTGACTCATTTAACATATCACTTACACACTACAGGCGGGTCGATGTGGTTGTTTTGAATTTGGAATTGAATTTAAGATGCATTTCTGAAGTGCTGGGTTAAGCGATTTTTCTTCTTGAAATTGTTTCCTTCAATTTCGCAAGATGGATGCGATTTCGAAGTTCCTCATTGAGAAATGATTCCTATATCCACTTCTCGAATATTTACATGTATGTAATTAAGCCTTTAAATATCTCGGAATTGATCTTTTTAATTCCGGATTCCAAGCAGAATTGTTGTAATCACGTGATCATCAAGCAGCGTGATCCCCGCATGTACAAACGATATTTTTTGTATTATTTCATTGATACATTTTTCTCATTAGTGTTGTAATCTTTAAACAGAACTTTGGCCTTTTTATTATCTCCATAGAGATAGAATCTCTAGAGATTCAGAATCAGTTCTGTCACATGGCATTCTGATTCTAGAAAAACCAAACTGCACCCTTCTTAGATATAACCACCACTTTCGTATGACATATCATCCTCCCTTTCTCTTCAAATACCAAACTCATTGATTAGTTACATAATTCTTTCACTTATTGACCGCATGTATAAGGTGATCGACTGAGACTTGCTTTTAATCTCTTGGTACCTTTAAATACTTAAATCCAATCTCATAGATTATTCTTTAAGGAACTCCAATATCAAAACAAACAAGTTAAAATGAAGATTGTGTGTTTAATATTTGTTATTATGGCAGCTAGTGAGTGTGTCTCGGAGCCTCACTGCTCCAAGTTCCATTATGAAGAGAAACTGCTAGAAAAGATGATAAGAACAGAAATTCTTGTAAAAGAAATAAAAAAGGAAATGGATGCTATACAAACATCTGTGAAAGAATCGCTAGCCGAGTTGAAAGAAGAAAAGATTCAGTGGACAACAGACATCGCAGTCATACGAGAGAATGGTTTAAAAGAGTTTACTGCGCTACAAGAGAAGGCAAACAGCGAACTGCAGAAAAATATCAATGCTGTCGAGAGTCTCAAAGGTAACCAACACAGTATTACTAACTGATAAAGAACGAATAGTATTTTTATCTGTTTAATCAAAATTTATCAGTTCTTTAGTTTGTTATAGATAGTTCCCATATCTACAATATTTACATCCCTTGTTCTCAGTTATCAGCCATTTTGATAAACAAATCTGATAAGCATAAATAGATGCTGGAACTATCTATAGTCTTGGACCTAGTTGTTCCAACTTTGATCTACGATTAAGCTAGCAGTCGATAAACTTGAAGGGTTATGTTTCTTAAGAGGTCTAAAATTAATTAAAGCAAAATATAAATTTTCCTCTGGTGTTGTCCTACAATACGCATATTTTCAATCAATGGTTAGTTTTGAACAACCGTCTCCTGTTGTTGAGTGAGCTGGAGTACTAAGGCTCATTTTGGGGTTTAGATAAAAGATAGTTAGCAAGACATTAAATTATGAATGAGGTAACAAAGTATTAGAACATTGAATTATAAATATTGTATAAAAATATAAATGATTTCGCAGTTAGTGTTTCCCCGAAAATTAAAATAGAAGTGAATAAAAACCTTATTTGTTTTCGTGGAGCATGGAACAACATTCATGCAGTGGTAGCGCATTCGCCTCAGGATTGAAGAGTCCCGAGTTCGATCCCAACCAGTGCCCAAGAAGGGGTAGTGTCCTTATACAAGACAAAAATAATTCAATATTGCCTCTGTCTCGAAAGCGATTAACATAAGTTGTAAGAAATTGATTCGAAATCGAGATTAAAATAATTAGTATATATTAGAACATATACATGTTGTTATACAGAAAATGCAAAACATGCTAACTTCATATTACCGACCATTTTGAGAGGATGATACTGTACTTACAGACAGAGGCAAACCGATCAGTCATAACTGTTTTAGCTATTGCAGAAGTCATACAAAAACAAGCATATTTATTCTTTATATCGTGTTATAAAATGTCTTACAAGAAAGTTGTCCGTTGTGTAGTGAAACTATAAGCGCTAGTAATAGTAAATAGCTCAAAATTATAATATTCATCGTTCAATGTACATGTATTGTTTTTGCAACTTCCTTTCATATGTCAGAATTTGAATTTACAAAAAAACTATGGAATACATTCGTAGGGCTGAGTTTTACAAAATCGATATTCGTATCGTACGATTATAATATACTGCCTTTATATATATTTCAGACAAGATCGTATCACCAAATGTTGCCTTTAGTGCCAAGACTGCTAGAAACAAAAGTCCTAGTGCTGGCGACACTATCGTGTTTACAGAGACTCTCCTTAACCTTGGTGAAGCTTACAGTACCGACACTGGAATATTCACAGCCCCGCATGGAGGAACCTACATATTTACCGTCCAGTTATGTGTTATCGGTAACCAAAACATTTATCATGGCATAGCTGTTAACGACGTATATAAGAGTATTGCACGATATTATGACAACTTTGAGAATTATCGTTGCCGAAGTTCAACTGCTACTGTAGCTCTCAACTCCGGAGATAATGTCTGGGTCAAAGTAATATATAGATCAGGTACACCTATCCTGAATGACAGGGGTACAGCCTACTGGAACATGTTTTCAGGAATTCTCGTTCATGCTGACTAAAATATGACCTACCAGAACCCCCGAAACATTTTATTAGAACTGTAAACCGAGCAAAACGGCAAGTTTAATTTAGAACTGTAAAAGGATCAAACTGACTGGTGTAAATCGTTTTCTTGATTAAATAATGACTGACATTTCCAAGAGTGATATAAATTTTTATACATACAAATGTAGCTACTAAAGGGCTAAAATATTTAAACATACTATAGCAACAGTATATATATATATAGTATACTGTACAGTGAACTCCGTTTATAACGAACTCCTTTGAACCATCTAAAAATGTTCCTTATATTCGAAGTTTGTTACATCCGTTCAAAACAAATATATACAGAAAAAATGAAAATTGTGGGCCTAGAAAATGTGTTCCTTATATCTGGATGTTCGCTATATCCGGAGTCGTTATATACGGAGTTTACTGTACTATATTTTATAACACGTTGAATTCATACTGAGGTATCCTACTTGTATGAATTATAATCCGAAATAGAAGTTGAAATTCTTTGAAAGGAAATTTGAATTATTCCTTTATAAATTACTTTTAATATAATTTTCGGATACTTTTCTTTTTCAAAAAAACAACATGCTGACAATTATTAACTTTTATAATGTAGAAAAATGCTAAAAAATGCTAAAAAATGAAATGACTTCTTAATTGATATGGTTTTCATTTATTCAACAAGAACTTGTAGCTTTCAAGACACTATTATGGTCACTTCTAACCACATTATGTGCATGTAATATTAATTTTATATCATTTAAAAAGTATAAAAACTGGACTTTTGTTGTTGTTTTATGTCCAAGCGTCCCAAGCATCATTCCTATAAAATTATTTAATATTGATGACCAATTGTTTTAAACCTGGGAACTTATTTGAACGAAAATTGGTTCACGGCCATAAAACGCTGCAACCCAATTATTTTAGCTTTGACCCTTTGGATTTACGGTTGGTATTTGTTTTCTATTTGTTGTCATGGCAAGATTGGTTGTCATAGCAGCATTGGTTCTCATGGCAAAATTCAACATTTACCGTGGTAACAATGAGAGGCGGGGGTGTTGAATTCAATATTTACAGCACAGGTGGAAGGAACATACCTTTGACTTTTTTTTCTTAAGCTAATGCTTTTTTCTATGCATTTTAAAATTGATATCAGAATAAATAAAAAAAAATTGAAAAAAAAATTTTTTTTTCTTCATAGCTCTTTACTATAGACAAGGTTCCCAACACACTCTGTATGAAAACAAGCATGTCGCTCTGAAAAACTCTTCGATTTCTTTCAAATTTAAGTTACGTTAAACAAATTTGAACGAATTCTAGAGAGAAATGATAGAGCTTTAAGAAAAAGTTTACTTCAATGGAAAATTCCAAGCCGTTTTCGTTCTACAAGCGAAAATGCCAAAGCTGTAGAGCGATTTTCGCTCAAACCAGAAAAATGTCACACATTTTCCAGACGGTGATTTTCACTAAATTCTCCAATAATATTGCGGTAATGCGACAGGAAACTATCAAAACATGCAATATATATGTTTAGACTTCAAATCATGTCGTAGATCGTACTTTTACTCAAAATGGGTTCGATGCTACGGCGGATTTTTCATTTTTTGTTGACTAAATGCTTTTACTTTCACTTTCAATCGCCTTCGGATATGTTTTGATAATGTCCTTGAATAGCTGTTACAAATCACTGCGCAACCTCTCGGACCTTCATGGCCGCTAATACCACAGGTGGCCGGCGCGGGGTTTGGACCCCCATCCCCCAGAGGCCCCTCTACAACCCTGGTACCCCATATACTGATATATCAAAACAAAATAATAAAACAAAAAAAAATTTTTTTTCACTATATACATATAGTAGTAAAGGTATAGCACTATCGGGTCCGGAAATCACGAAAATATACACTGACCTTATTCAACAAGGCCGTGTGTTCATAATTTCTGACCGATTTTCAAAAATTTGGTTATTCATTATTATCAGTGGTAAATCTGAGAGGCGGGGGCGTTGAATTTATTATTTACCGTGGTAAAACTGAGAAGCGGGGAGTTTAATCATTATTTGCCGTGGTAAATGTGAGAGGCGGGGTGTTGAATTCATTATTTACAGTGGTAAATCTTAGAGGCGGGGGCGTTGAATTCATCATTTAAAGTAGTAAATCTGAGAGGCGGGGGCGTTGAATTCATTTTTTACCAGTGGTAAATCTGAGAGGCGGGGGCGTTGAATTCATTATTTACCAGTGGTAAATCTGAAAGGTGGGGGTTTTGAATTCATTATTTACCAGTGGTAAATTTGAGAGGCGGGGGCGTTGAATTCATTATTTACCGTGGTAAATCTGAAAGGTGGGGACATTGAATTCATTATTTACCAGTGGTAAATCTGAAAGGTGGGGGTGTTGAATTCATTATTTACCAGTGGTAAATCTGAGAGGCGGGGGCGTTGAATTCATTATTTACCAGTGGTAAATCTGAAAGGTGGGGGTTTTGAATTCATTATTTACCAGTGGTAAATCTGGGAGGCGGGGGCGTTGAATTCTTTATTTACCGTGGTAAATCTGAGAGGTGGGGGTATTGAATTCATTATTTACCAGTGGTACATCTGAAAGGTGGGGGTGTTCAATTCATTATTTATCGTGGTAAATCTCAGAGGCATGGGTGTCGAATTTCTTATTTACGGTGGTAAATCTGAAAGGCGGGGGCGTTGATTTAATTATTTATCCATTGTAAATGGCAAGATAGTACATATATGAACTATTCTCTATTTCATTTCCTAGACACAAATTTAAGACAAAACAATTAAGTAATATGAACATGCCGACACATAAAACGAATAGGGACGGCATTGTACTTTTTTCGTTCTTTTTTATAATTGAATGTTCTGATTTCCAATTAGGGCCAGTCTATTTCTATAAAAAGGGCGGAAGGCTTACAACTTACAACATCAACAGACTACATTTTATTTGTCGTCTGTTTAGGAACAAGCGAAGGACGCGTAACTGCAACATACATTAAAAAAATAAGAGTAATAATGTTTGTAACATGAAAGCAGAGTTATAGATAAAAAGACCTGCTAAAATAAATTTTTATCGTTGGTACCGGATAATGCATATGGCAAACGCCCCTAGAAGAGGTAAGTTATTTTCAAGGGATACCCCTGGTTCTTATACATGCCAGGTTTATAACACCCATACATTTGACCTCGATTTTTAAGTCTCATCCGAAAGACTGTTAAGTAATTTTAGCTGGTCAGCCCCGGTAATCGAACCCACAACCCCGAGATTACAAGTCTCGTGCTCTACCTATTGAGCTAACCGGGTTATATCTCTAACAAATACTTGGCATTTAACTAAAAAAACTTAACTACCTTGAATGTTGTGATATTGGTTGTGGTCATATACAGTAAGTTCCCATGTTCTGACTTGGCACTACCTAAAACAGAAACATATACCTTGGAAGACGGAATTCAAATATTGACAATATATCGGTTTTATTCAACAAAATCTTTTTTTACGTCGCTCTCTGTTTTCATCATTGTAGATTTATATCTTACTTTCTGTAAAGTTGTGAGTATCTTCTTCGGTTACATGGCGATTCACGACAACTTTATCATCTAAATCAAGTATTCTGTTAGCTAAAGACTCTAGCGTACGTTCAGCGTCAGCCATGTTTTTGTCGTTAAATTACGTCACGTTTGTACGTGCACGTCACACTGGTGCAGTTATGTGAAAAAAACCCTGTGCGTGCAAGGCCAAAAACTGATTATACTTCGCGAGGACGGATTTACGATTCAAAAGTGTTAATATATATAGTAAGATAAGTATTTTAGATAAATATTAAACGAAACTTCTAACGCACCACCTGTCCCATTCCTTTCCTTATTTATTTAATTATCAACATGCCAGCTTATTTTTAACTATCAATGCACAAAAGCTGTCATGTGTGCATTTATGGAGACCCAGGGTAGATATTACGTCCATTTAATGAATTTCAAACTGGTCGAGTTATAACTTGTGTGTAACAATATTCGAATGATAACAGGAGAAGTAACCGTGTTGAAACATAATTACATGTGTGTTGTACAGAAAGAGAAAAGCGCGCACTTAGTCCAAAGACTCAGTTCCAAAAGAAAGTGTGCACTTTGTTTTCTGTGATTTTTCATCGACTACTTTTCTGAAAGCCTATATATTTGGTACCAAAATTGAGATCTGTTTACGTACAATATGGCGAACATTTTAGATTTTGAGTTGCGCTCCTTTTAAGTGGTTGTTTTTAAACGAGAAAGGACGGGGTTTTAAAATATTTAAAATTAAGAAGTGCACACTTTCTTTTGGAACTGAGTGTATTTTGCTTAGACGTTTCGTCGCATACTAAGAGAGGTAACTCATGCGAGAATATCGCACACACATGCTGATGTTATCTCCCTTACTGCTATTTTCCGAGATGATACGTTTGGTTTTGGTCAGATACTCCTATTGTTTTCCTCCATTGACTTAAATTATAAATCTAGTCAAAAGGTGAAGCTGTATCATACCCACCTATAAAGTGTTGATCAATGAAATTACTTTTTTCGAACAGATTAGTCTCTCAGACACCAGAAAATCCTGTTTTTATATGGGGTTGACCAACCCAGTTCTTTACAATTTGGCAAGGGAGACAACCACCCACTCAGTCAGGTAAACCGCATGTGTACACCTTCTATTCACATGGCGATTTCACTGTTATTTATTATGATAACCAATCCTAAAATATTCATTCGCGTGCAGAAGACATTGCATTTTATTTTTCAAATGAGTCTTTTTGCATTTGTAAACACAACCTTTTCTACAAATCAGGTAATGTCTCATTTTATCTTACTTTTTTCCCTGTACTTTTTTCAGCCAATCCCTGAGCCGGACTGCAATATGATCATCTGACCTTTTGCTATTTTCGTATTAGAAACATATTTGTTAAGTATTATGATGATTATCGTTACGGTCATGGTATTATGATTTGATAATACATATGCTATATACATGTAGTAGCACTTTTGTACAGATAATTTGTTTTATCCGTCCTCGCGAAATATGATCAGTTTTTGGCCCTGCACGCAGAGGGCCTTTATTCACATAACTGCCCTAGGGTGACGTTAACGTAAAGAATTTGGTTTATAATAATTATATTTTGTTCGAAATCAACTTAAAATTGCATATGAGTCTACGGTAAAGACTGAGTTTTCACCTTTTACCGAATGGAGAGATGAACCCGATCTGATAACTGGTCAGTATGCCGAGAATAGACAGTAATACAACAGCAAGCCAACAATAATATTTTAATTATGAAATGACGAATTAAGTATACACACTCTTTAATAAGTACAAGTATATGGCAGTTCTTTCTTGAACAATGCTGTCTAAAAGACAGCTATATCCCCCGCCTCAAATATGAACATTGAAGGAATTAATGTTTCTGAGTACCGTAATTTCCGGACAATAGGGCCTTCACTGTATTGGCCGCACCCATATAAAAGGCAAAGTGTTTATTATAGCGTCAACCGTATTTAAAGGGCTAGCCATTCTGACTTATCAGACACCTTCTGTTTGAGCACATGTACCTCCCGAATCCTATCCTATTAATGCCAGGCACCAGGCAGGTAGGCATACGGTAACCATTAATTAACTAGCTGGCGGCTCATAAACCGGCCATATCAGAGCGGACCCCTGCTGGTATTCGAACCTTCGACATCCCGTCGAATTTTAGAACTAGAAATAAACGTATAAGCCGCTCCGGCATATTGGCCTCAGCAGATATACCGAATATATATTGCAGTTATTTAGGCGTTTAAAACGAGTCGCGCAGAGCAAGTTTGGTAACAAAATCCGACATAGTTACGTACTTGGCATTTTTTTGAAGACGGCACGGAACAGACGAGACGTGATTCCTATATGGAGGATGTGTGTGTAATGATACATTTTAAAACTGCTGTCCATGCGTGAACGTTAACCTTTTATTCTACAATATAGATTTATCGTTTTCCAGACTCACTACTCAACCCCCGAACAGAGAGAGGCATTTTAGAAACATCTGTGTCTTGCCGTAGGACACCACCAACGTGGCACTGGTGGGGATCGAGCCCAGAACCCGGTTTATGAAAACCCCTCAGATCCTGAGGAGAACGCGCTAACACTGCGCGACTGTGGGCTCCACAGGAAAGTTGACTGGTTTCATCCAATTCTTTATCTCAACAAGCATGTGTGATAGTGGTTTAATTTAAATCTCAGTGTAATTTTATTAAACAAAGTCTTTCCACTTTTTGCTTTCAGTAAACATTATATTTGCACAAATGTCACTAATGCTTATGTTACAAAAATCCAGTTAACAAGTAATCTGAATAATTTGTTATTTCGTTGAGCAATGGGACAGATCTCTAGACATCTAAAGAAGTTTTGTTAATGATACATACTTCATAAAACTGAGTGGTATAATTTGTCAAAATCCAAAGTAATTTAGCCTATTTGATTTCGATCTTATCTTTCTGGTTTTCTTAGAGGGGTCCTCCAGCTAAAATACTGACGCACGCGTTGTAGGTTTTTATGATAGTATATAATAGACAAAAGTACTTGAAATTCTTTATTCTGACATTTACAAATACCTACAAAGCAAACAGTTATCTAAGAGGGGGCAATTTAAACATACCGAATTTGCGCAGGTGTTTGCTGATAAAGCATTAAATATATTCTTTTTGCAAAATATATTTACACACTAACAAAAAGAGATATATGTCTGTCCCATAGGACTGATATATCGAGTGCAAAAATAAGTACGAAATAAAGAAATCAAATGCTGAGACAGGTATCTTTAAATTAGTTTTGCTATTTACATTACAATTGAACAACTAAAGGTATTTTCTGTAGCTCTCCTGAACCTTCTAAAGAGTCCTCATAAGCCGTTTGATTATCCGCTAAACTTGTGGTACCGTTTATCTCGAAGAAAGGTAACAGTACACTCCGTATATAGCGAACTTCTAACTCACTATATCTACGAGAATGTTATATCCATATAGAAGTTTCATATCTAATGAAGATGAAATCAATCGGACCAAGAAGAATTGTTCCTTATATCCATAATTTCGTTATATCCGGAATCGTTATATACGGTGTTTACCCCTCAAGACACGTTACTTCAATCTTTTCCCTCAAATCACTCAAATTTAATCTTATCCCTCAAGTCACGTGACTTCAATCTTGTCCCTCAAGAATTGTACGTTCCAGTGAGGAAACTATGGAATAGCACGTAGAAAGTCGCGGGTAAATGTTGCTGACTGACAGTAACGCGTTTTCATATTTGCCGCTTAATTCCGGAAGCTTAATATCAAGAAATTTGATAAATAACAAAATGATTTGTGGAAACCAAGCTGTTTGTAGGCAAATGTCCATACATCCTGAAAACTGTTGCTTTTGTATATTTGGGCTCCTTTATCCTCGAACTATGTTTAAAAGTATCAGCCTCTTAATTAGTCGATTTAATGTAAGTGCCCTTTGAGAAAACACATCACTAGGCTGGGTTTGTATCCTGATGTTTACCTGGTTGTTGCTCAGTATGTTTTGAACTTTCGCTACATAATTTGTATGGAGAAGTCTCGAAGGGCCAGATTTATGAGATTCTCAATTCTCATATAGGCGATTTTTGGATATATAATTCGACAATTGACAATTCAATGTCCATTACTAATTACAAAAATATATATAATAACATCGTTCACAAGTTTCATATCTCCCTTTCTGTTTCGTTATGAAATACACCCAGTGATTCATTTAACATATCACCCACACACTACAGGCGGATGCAATTTGGTTGTTCTGAATCTGGAATTGATTACTAGAAGCAGTTCTGAAGTGTTCGGTTAAGCTATTTTACTTCTCAGAACTAGTTCATACAATTACGCAAGACGTGTGCGGTTTGGTTGTTCTGAAATGATAATTGATTCATACAAGCACTTCTAAAGCGTTTAATTAAACCTTTAAATATCTCTTTTAATATCTCGCAATTAATTCCTGTAATTCCGATTTCAAGCAGAATTGTTGTAGCCACGTGATCAAAAACTTGGCGTCTAGCAGTGTGATCCCTGCAAACGATATTGGTGCATATTTCTTTATCACTTCAGTGATAGATTTTATCACTTTAAAACAGTTTGGGCTTTTTTGATTATCTCCTTAGTGAAGAGCTTATCTTATTCCAAAAAAAAAGAAACGTTCGATTCAGAATCAGTTCTGTCTCATGGTATTTTGATTCTAGAAACACTAAATCGCACCCGTCTTAGATATCACCACCACTTTCTTTTGACATATCACCCTTCCTTTCTCTTCAAATACCAAACTCATTAATTCGTTACATACTATCTTCACTTATTGACCGCATGTATAAGGAGAGCGACTGAGACTAGCTTTTAATCTCTTCGTACCTTTAAATACTTAAATCCAATCTCATAGATTATTCTTTAAGGAACTCCAGTACCAAAAGAAACAAGTTAAAATGAAGATTGTGTGTTTAATATTTGTTATTATGGCAGCTAGTGAGTGTGTCTCGGAGCCTCACTGCTCTAAGTTCCATTACGAAGAGAAACTGCTAGAAAAGATGATAAGAACAGAAATTCTTGTAAAAGAAATAAAAAAGGAAATGGATGCTATACAAACATATGTGAAAGAATCGCTAGCCGAGTTAAAAGAAGAAAAAATTCAGTGGACAACAGACATAACAGCCTTGCGAGAGAATGGTGTAAAAGAGTTTACTGCGCTACAAGAGAAGGCAAGATCTGTTTAATCAAAATTTATCAGTTCTTTAGTTTGTTATAGATATTTCCCACATCTACAATATTTACATCCCTTGTTCTCAGTTATCAGCCATTTTAATAGGCAAATCTGATAAGCATAAATAGATGCTGGAAACTATCTATAATCTTGGACCTAGTTGTTCCAACTTTAATCTACGATTAAGCTAACAGTCGATACACTTGAAGGGTTATGTTTCTGAAGAGGTCTAAAACATTTAAAGCAAAATATAAATATTCCTCTGGTGTTGTCCTACAATACGCATATTTTCAATCAATGGTTAGTTTCGAACAACCGTTTCCTGTTGTTGAGTGAGCTGGAGTACTAAGGCTCATTTTGGGGTTTAAATAAAAAAGTTAGCAAGACATTAAGTTATGAATCAGGTAACAAAGTATTAGAACATTAAATTATACATACTGTATAAAAATATAAATGATTTCGCAGTTATTGTTTCCCCGCAAAATGAAATAGAAGTGAATAAAAAACTAATTTGTTTTCGTGGAGCATGGAGCAACCTTAGTGCAGTGGTAGCGCGTTTGCTTCAGGATTGAAGAGTCCCGAGTTCGATCCCTACCAGTGCCCAAGAAGTGGTAGTGTCCTTAGGCAAGACAAAAATAATTCAATATTGCCTCTGTCTCCAAAGCGATTAACATAAGTTGTAAGAAATGGATTTGAAATCGAGATTAAAATAATTAGTATATATCAAAACATATACATATTGTTATACAGGAAATGCAAAATATGCTAGCTTCATTTTACCGACCATTTTGAGATGATGATAATGTACTTACAGATAGAGGGAAACCGATCAGTCATAACTGCTTTAGCTATTGCAGAAGTCATAAAAACAAGCATGGTTATTCTTTACATCGTGTTATAAAAAGTATTTTTTTTAGAAGAAAGATGTCCGTTATGTAGTGAAACTATAAGCGCTAGTATTAATAAAAAGCTCAGTAAATTATAATAATCATTGTTTAATGTACATGTATTGTTTTTGCAACTTCCGTTCCTATGCCAGAATTGTAAATAATACAAAATCTATAGGATATGTTAATATTCATATCGTATGATTATAATGTAATGCCTTTATATATACTTCAGACAAGATCGTATCACCGAATGTTGCCTTTAGTGCCAGATATGTTAGAAATACAAGTCCTAGTGACGGCGACACCATCGTGTTTAAAGAGACTCTCCTTAACCTTGGTGAAGCTGACAGTACCGACACTGGAATATTCACAGCCCCGCATGGAGGAACCTACATATTTACCGTCCAGTTATGTTATGACGGTATCAAACGCATTGATCATGGCATAGTTGTTAACGACGTATATAAGAGTATGGCACGATATCGGGACAACTATTCTCGAGTAAATTGCCAAAGTTCAACTGCTACTGCAGCTCTCAACTCTGGAGATAATGTCTGGGTCAAAGTTATAGGCACATCAAGTGGAACAATCCTGTATGACAGCAGTACAAACTTCTGGACCATGTTTTCAGGGATTCTCGTTCAAGCTGAGTAAAATATTCCACCGGAATATTTTCATTTAGAGTTTCATAGTTGATAGACTGAAAAAAATATCATGAAATATGCTTGACATGTTCCTCAACCTATTTTGTGCTGATCGGACTTCATTTTCTTAGTAAACAAGCCTGTACAAACTGTGATCCATGATAAACAATTGTTGAAATTCTTTGAAAATGACTATTGAGTTGTATCTTTTTAAATTATAACCCAATGCTTTAAATGTTGTCCTTTTTGTACTACTAGTAAGGCTTATTCTATTTTTACATATGCACATACTTCAGATGCATGTACTCCTAAATCGATAATAAATTTCCGAAGAAAATAATGACAGATTTGGGCTCTTTTTTTTAAACCAGTATTTAGTATACATTGCTTTCATATACAACTATACCTAAACAATTACCATTGATGAATGTTAATAATAATAAGAAAAAAGTTGCGTAATTTCATAAGTTACTTTTTTAAAAAGTTTTTCAAACTGCATTCAGCTGAGTTCAAGCTGAATACATTGTATGTGTGTATAATATCATATAATAACACAAAAACAATTGTCATATTGTTGTTGTTGTTGTTTTATTGTCCATAAATCCGACGATAATGTAGAACAACGGTATAAATGAATAGCTCTAGACGCTGAAAAGATTTGGAGTAACTGTATACTATAGTCAGACCTGAACAAAGGTCACTAACCGGAAAAAGCTGAATTGGTCCTGGTGAAAAACCCGTCGTTAATCAAAGGTGTTTTATCGTTGATAAATAGTATACATTGTCCCTGCTGGTTTGTGTATACAGGTTGGACTATGCTATATTTTCTGGAAAATCTTAGCATAGCGGTTGAATTGTCAACTAGCTAGAATCAGTGAATATCGGTAAAGGGGGCCTAAGAGTACACATTACTTTTAAATTAACTTTTCAGCCATAACTGACAAATGAAATACCGCTACCCTTAACCATGACCACCTACGTGTTCAGCGGAGTTAAAAAGTCTATATAACAATACAAAATACTTTCATTTTTAATTTCATTTTGAAAGAAAGTTGTCATTTCTTGCTGTAATACGATGTACTGTACTAAGTCCTCTTCATAACTCAATACCTGTAAGACATTCAAGGTTGGACATAAAGCATTACATTTTCCTCAAAGCATGTTTGTTTTATACTGTATCTATTGATAAGCACATGTATTAAAGACTAGAAGAGCATTTCACCAACCTGTGTCGGGCATAAACATCGAAAAGCTATTTGAATGTAATTAAGAAAAGACTAACAGCGGTCGCTGTGAACTTGAACGTGACCCATTGACTCGAAAATCAGTAGGGATCATCAGCCTAGTAAGACCCATTATTAAGTTTGAAGACTGTTGTTGATGATTAAATTTCATATTATGGAACGGAAATGAGTTTTTAAGTTCGGGTCACTGTAACCTTGACATTTGACCCACTGACCCAGAAACGGACTAGATATCGTTACTCAGTAAGATTGATCATCCTATGTAGTTTTACGGCTGTTGGTGATACAGATCTCAAGATACTGAGCGGGAAAGATTTTCAAAGTTCGGATCACTGTGACCTTGACCTTTGACCCCCTGATCCCTTGAACAATAATATCATATATAGGTAGCTGGCAACTTTCTCATCAAGTTTGATGAAATCTCAATGAAAATTGCAACCTGTATAGTGTTATCAAGGATACGCTATCGGAGGTTACTGTGACCTTGACTTTTGACCCACTGACCATAAAATATAGGGATCATAAGCTTCATAAAAGTCAAATGAAAATTGTGACCTCTACAGTGTTATCGAGGAAAAGTTTAAGGACAGACGATGGACAGACGATTACCATGGCAGTAGAACGTACTGATAACATGCGCATGTACTCTTTACAGAGAAGCAATTTATGAAGTTTCACTGAATTCTGTCAGTGTTTTAAGAGAAATAACCCGTACATTAATGTGTGACGGTAGAACGGTATCAATTATCATATCCACCTGGCAGGGGGACAATAAAACCACAGTGTAAATTGTTACACAATATATGTTGACGTACATTTGGCGAATTCCTTTCGGTGTCCGGAGTGTAGAGAACACTGCAAATGTCAAAGGAACATCTAGGAACAGTATTCTGAGTGTTTCAGAACATGTGAAGACTGCACCGCTATGAGTACGTGCAGCTGAAACATTCCTAGATATTGTCTCACCGATTTAGAATGTTTCAAATAAACGAAAATAACACGGTCATGTTTGCTTTACAGAGAATGGTTTCCAATCATTGACTAAATAAGAGTAGGGGTATAGGTATCCAGGTTGGTCATGACTTGAAGATAGCACTGATTTATTTTTAGGTCATCGAGTTGAAGGTCACATTCACTTGCATTTCAAGATCGTTTTCGGCTCAATACCTCAACACTGCTTTCACCTATTGCTCTCAAACTTTGTAGGGGCATTGGTAATGGACAGTAAAAACCTATCTATTTTGGGGTTAGTGGGTCAAGGGTTAAGGTTGCTGTGACCATTCAATTTAAATACTGTCCGCACAAAATGATCCATATTCATGTTTGGGTCATCGGATGAAACAGCCAGACCACAGCGACATTAATTACTTTGCAATTCTTGCCCTAGTGTTTTCAATCTTACTACAAATATATGAGAAGATGATATTTAGTGATAGTGACCCATTCCGTGCACTGGACCGGACCCATTTTCTTTCTTATTTGGAAAAGGACAAAGCAAGAATGCTACATAGCAAGTTTGGCGACATTTAATCAACTGGTTGATGAGGAGAAGGCATTTCAACGGTTTTCTAGTTTTAGAAAGAGAACAGAGACATTGTAGAAATTCATATGTATCTGTGTCTTGCCTAAGGACAATACCACAGTGGCACTAGTGGGGATCGAACCCGGAACACTCAAATCCTGTGGATCATAACTAGCATGTCTGATGGTAAACCCAAGTGGTTTAAGAAAAAGCTCAGTCTAGCAAAGTATTTCCACTTTTAGTTTTGAATAAACATATATTGGTATAAACGTTTGCGCTGTTTCATGTCCTTATTGCTTATGTCACAAAAATCCTGTTTGCAAGTAATCTGAATAATCTGTTTTCTCATTGAGCAGTGGGGGAGATCTCTATTTTTGTAAATGATAAATATTTAATAAAATTGAGTGGTATACCTTGGCTTTTCAAACAAAAAACAAAGTCATTTACAATATTTGATTTCAAGCTTTTTGTTCATCTTTGCTACGAGAGGGTCCTTCCAGCTAAAATACTGACGCACGCGTTGTAGGTTTTTATGACTTTGTATAATAGACAAAAGGTATGTAAATGTACTTTCTTTATTGTGACATTTCTTTTATATAAACCTTCAAAGCAATCCATTTTCTTTGAGGGGGCATTTAGAACAGGTTTGCACAGGTGTTTGCTGATAAAGCATTAAATATATTCTTTTTGCAAAATATATTTACACACTAACAAAAAGAAATATTTGTCTGTCACGCAGGACTGAGGCATCCAGTGCAAAAGTAAGTACGAAATAAAGAGACCACATTATGCTGAGACATATAGCTTTTATTTAGTTTTGCTATTTCAATTACAATTGAACACCTTAAACGTATTTTCTGTAGCTCTCCTGAACTTTCTAAAGGGTCCTCATGAACTGATTGATTATCCGCTGACTTCTATCAACTTGTGGTACCGTTCATTTCGAAGAAAGGTAACAGTAAACTCCGGATATAACGAACTCCTGACTCACTATATCTACGAGAATGTTATATCCATATAGAAGTTTCATATCTAATGAAGAAGAAATCAATCGGACCAAGAAAAAAAAATTGTTCCTTTTATCCATAATTTCGTTATATCCGGAGTCGTTATATACGATGATTACTGCAGTAAGCTTGGCTGTAGCTAAAACTTGTTGACTGAAAGTCACAAGACTTCAATGCTATCCTTAAAGTCACATAACTTCAATTGTTTTCTCTCAAGATACATACTATCTTCACTTATTGACCGCATGTATAAGGAGAGCGACTGAGACTAGCTTTTAATCTCTTCGTACCTTTAAATACTTAAATCCAATCTCATAGATTATTCTTTAAGGAACTCCAGTACCAAAAGAAACAAGTTAAAATGAAGATTGTGTGTTTAATATTTGTTATTACGGCAGCTAGTGAATGTGTCTCGGAGCCTCACTGCTCTAAGTTCCATTACGAAGAGAAACTGCTAGAAAAGATGATAAGAACAGAAATTCTTGTAAAAGAAATAAAAAAGGAAATGGATGCTATACAAACATATGTGAAAGAATCACTAGCCGAGTTGAAAGAATAAAAAATTCAGTGGACAACAGACATCACGGCCATGTGAGAGAATGGTTTAAAAGAGTTTACTGCGCTACAAGAGAAGGCAAACAGCGAACTGCAGAAAAATATCAATGCTGTCGAGAGTCTCAAAGGTAACCAACACGGTATTACTAACTGATAAAGAACGAATAGTATTTTCATCTGTTTAATCAAAATTTATCATTTCATTAGTTTGTTATAGATATTTCCCATATCTACAATATTTACATCCCTTGTTCTCAGTTATCAGCCATTTTTATAGGCAAATCTGATAAGCATAAATAGATGCTGGAACTATCTATAGTCTTGGACCTAGTTGTTGCAACTTTAATCTAAGATTAAGCATACAGTCGATTAACTTGAAGGGTTATGTTTTCGGAAGTGGTCTAAAATCATTTAAAGCAAAATATAAATATTTCTCTGGTGTTGTCCTACAATACGCATATTTTCAATCAATGGTTAGTTTTGAACAACCGTCTCCTGTTGCTGAGTGAGCTGGAGTACTAAGGCTCATTTTAGGGTTTAGATAAAAAAGTTAGCAAGACATTAAAATATGAACGAGGTAACAAAGTATTAGAACATTAAATTATACGTACTGTATAAAATTATAAATGATTTCGCAGCTAATGTTTCCCCGCAAATTGAAATAGAAGTGAATAAAAAACTAATTTGTTTTCGTGGAGCATGGAGCAACCTTAGTGCAGTGGTAGCGCGTTCGCTTCAGGATTGAAGAGTCCCGAGTTCGACCCCCACCAGTGCCCAAGAAGTGGTAGTGTCCTTGGGCAAGACAAAAACAATTCAATATTGCCTCTGTCTCGAAAGCGATTAACATAAGTTGTTAGAAATTGGTTTAAAATCGAGATTAAAATAATTAGTATATATTAAAACATATACATGTTGTTATACAGAAAATGCAAAACATGCTAGCTTCATTTTACCGACCATTTTGAGAGGATGATACTGTACTTACAGATAGAGGGAAACCGATCAGTCATAACTGCTTTAGCCATTGCAGATATCATAAAAAACAAGCATATTTATTCTTTACATCGTGTTATAAAAAGTCTTTTTTATACAAGAAAGTTGTCCGTTATGTAGTGAAACTATAAGCGCTAGTAATAATAAAAAGCTCAATAAATTATAATATTCATCGTTCAATGAACATGTATTATTTTTGCAACTTTCTTTCCTATGTTAGAATTTAAATTTACACAAAAACTATGGAATACATTCGTAGGACTGAGTTTTATGAAATTAATATCCGTATCGTATTACTATAATGTAATGCCTTTATATGTACTTCAGACAAGATCAAATCACAAAATGTTGCCTTTAGTGCCAAGACTGCTAGAAATACAAGTCCTAGTGCCGGCGACATCATCGTGTTTACAGAGACTATCCTTAACCTTGGTGAAGCTTACAGTACCGACACTGGAATATTCACAGCCCCGCATGGAGGAATCTACATATTTACCGCCCAGTTATGTGTTTACGGTAACAAATACATTTATCATGGCATAGTTGTTAACGACGTATATAAGAGTATTGCACGATACCAGGACAACTACAATGGGTCAAAACGTTGCCGAAGTTCAACTGCTACTGTAGCTCTGAACTCCGGAGATAATGTCTGGGTCAAAGTAATAAACAAACCAACTGGAGGTATCCTGGCTGACAGCAGTACAAACTTCTGGAACATGTTTTCTGGAATTCTCGTTCACGTTGAGTAAAATATTTCCTGAATAGTTGATAGTCTCAAGACTGAACTATATGTTAACAAATGCTCATTCAGTTTGTTTTTCTCCAATTTCCATATATTTGTCCTTTTTTAAAAAGCAATATCATGAAATATGTTCCTACATCAATTCTGTGCTGAACAGACTTCATATTCGTAGTAAACAATCCTGTACAAACTGTGATCCATGATAAACAATTGTTAAAATTCTTTGAAAATGGACATTGACTTGTATCTTTATAAATTTTAACCCAATGCTTTAAATGTAGTCCTTTTTGAAGTATATGGAAATAATTTGTTGTACTACTAGTAAGAAAGTTATATATTGTTAACACTTCAGATACATGTACTCCTAAATCGATAATAATATTGAGTATACATTGCTTTTCATGTACTGTTTCCATTGATGAATTTTAATAATATGAACAACAAAGTTGCGGAATTTCATAATTGATTTTTGAAAAGATTTTCAGACTGCATTCAGCTCAGTTCAAGTAGATATGTGTGCAGAATATCATAAAATTAAAACAAACAATTGTCGGATTGTTGTTGTTGTTGTTGTATTTTCCCATGAATCCGAAGACAATGTAGAACATGGAACCTTGACAACTTCTCTTCCCTTCCGTATTAATGAATTAGTCTAGGCGCTGAAAAAATTTCGTTTTATTGTAGACTATAGTCTGGCCTGAATAATCATCACTAACCGGAAGAAGCTGGATTAGTCCTGGTGAAAACACCGTCGTTATTCAAAGGTGTTTTATCATAGATGAATGGTATACATTGTCCCAGCTGGTTTGTATATGCAGGTGGTCTTTAACACATGTTGGACTATGTTATATTTTCCGGACAATCTTAGCACAACGGTTGAGTTGTCAACTAGCTAGAACTAGTGAATAGCGGTAAAGGGGACATTAAAGTAAACATTTCATTTAAATTAACGTTTCAGCCATAACTGACAAATGAAATACTGCTACCCCTCACCATAACTACTTAAGTGTTCAGCGGAGTTAAAAAGTCTATGTAACATTACAAAATACTTTCATTTTTAATTTCATTTTGAAAGAAAGTGTTGTCATTTCTTGCTGTAATACGATGTACTGAATGGTGCCACTAAGCCCTCGTCTTAATTCGATGCATGTAAGACATTCAAGGTTGGACATAAAGCATTATATTTTCCTCAAAGCATGATTGTTTTTTTCAACTCGTTATATACTGTATTTATTGATAAGCACATGTATTAACGACTAGAAGAGCTTTTTACCAACCTGCATCGGGCATGGAAACAGACATTCTTAGCCTCGAGGGTGCCGTAAAACAGTATGTTATTCATCTGTGTCCATAAAGAACATCTGATAAACTCTGCATTGATCTCGTTAGATGTAAAGATAGGTCCACCTGTGAGGCCGAGTGAGTAGAGTCGCTGACTTTAGTATAGTGTGCCTTTCTACAAATCGAGCCCTGCTATTGACCATGTGTCTTTCTGTGAGAAAGTTGGCAGTTTCTTACTGAGGAAAGAAGTCTAGTACTGGGGATCTTATCATGAACAACTGTAAGTTTAACTGCACGCCTGTAAAAATGACCAAAATACGGTTGAAATGGACGTTAAACTCTCAATACAACAACAAGATATAAAGATAAGAAAGTCACACAAAAAAATTAATGAATAGACAGAATACCTGAATAAAGTAATTAAACCTGCATTGTAGCATTGCTGCCTGAAAACGTACATAATTATTTTAGTAGATATTAGGCACAAATACGTTAAAAGTAACGTTAGGAATGTTTTCCAAACAAATAACAATGATTTTCACCGATAAGATATCTAGCATGGGAATAAAAAGAACTACAGGTAGTTTTACATTCAAAGTGCTAATGGGTCTTTAATGTAATATAATATCCGCTACGGGTACGTTGATGATAGATGTGCTAGATTCCTACTTAGAGTAGTTGACGCCATAATCGTATCTATGACATTTTAGCTAGACAGACGATCCTAGCTATGATAACAGTTAGTAATAGATAACTGTTTCAAAACCATTAAAAAACAAACGTGTGGATGACTGACCAACTTTTTTGCAAACTTTGTCAAAAACTTACATCTTGTAAGCCAAACTAAATATTTAATCTCCTCATTATGTTGCAAATATTTCAGCTTACCGGTACACTTTACCATACTGTAATAAAATGTCCTACTAACGGGAGATAACCTGTTAAAGTTTCTAATTGAATACTGAATAGAATGGGATTGAAGATTTTAGTAACACATTGGTTTCATTTTTACTAACATTTGTATTGAAGTACTTCTAGTGTATGATCTTAAGATAATTACTAATTTTTATTTTCATCCCTGTTAGCGTGTATAGCACATCATTCATTGTCTAACTATAGTAATTTCCAATATTATTATCCCTAAAGGTTTTTATATAACTCTGAATGAAATAGGTTTTGGTCAAATTTTGATGTAGGTAAAAAGTATATGAAGTCATTTGATAATCGATACATCAATATAATGCACACGATACAGACCGAACACACGCAGATCTACGTATAGGCTCAAACTGTTCTACGTCCAGATGGGGACAAATATCTTTGTCATGGTAAAATTAACCCCGAACAATTGGGGAAAGGTAGGTATCTTGCTCATATTATGCAATTGCTTGCATAAATTTAGCTAGTGAAGTATCTATGAAGATTTATTGAATTCAAGCCTGAGGTTGCAGAGAAATGGCGCTGACAACCGTATACGTAAAAGTAATCAAAGGGCAATAACTCCTTGAAAATTCATTTGACTGGAACATGATGAAAATATGCGCATCCCATCTTGATAATGGAGCAGTTTTTGCAGTTTCGTTGAAATCATGACCATAGCCCGGATAGGAATGCACAAAAGTGCTACTAGTATGTACATATGGCAATAATTCAAGGAGAAAAATTCATCAATCCGGGACGTGCTTAAATTAATGTATGCACATCTCCTCTTATTAGAAAGCTTCCCATAAAGTCTTGCTGAATTCCAGCCTGTGGTTATTAAAAAAGAACACAGACACGAACGTTTATGAAAAAGTAATCAAAAAGGTAATAACTCCGTGAACAAGATGCTTCAAATGATTTGTATCGCCCATCTAGACCTTGACCTACTGACTCAAAAAAACAGTAGGGGTAATCAACTCAGAAATACCAATCATTCTATTAAATTTGAAGACTGTTCTTGATGATAAGATCTCATATTATGGAACGGAAATGATGTTCAAAGTGCAAGTCACTGTAACCTTGACCTTTGTCCCACTGACACAAAAAAGGATTAGATATCGTTACTAAGTAAGGTCGATCATCTTATGAAGTTTTACACTTTGGTAAGAGGAAGATTGGCCGGTATTCACAAAAAAGACCTATTTAAAAGTAAAATGGTTTCCGATCATTGTCTTTATAAGAGTAGGGGCATAGGAATCTTATTTAAGCACCCAGTTTTGTCATGACGTGAAGATAGCCCTTATTGATTTGGAGGTCACCGAGTTAACGGTCACATTAGCATTGCATTTAAAAATCATTTTTCGGCTCAAATACCTCAGCAATACTTTCATCTATACCTCTCAAACTGTGTTGGGACATTGGTAATGGACAGTAAAAACCTATCTAATTTTGGGTTAGTGTGTCATAGTTAAAGATTGCTGTGACTTTGCAGTTTTCAAACTGTCTGCACAAAATGATCCATGTTTATTTTGGGGACATCGGATTGAAGCCACATTATTTAAAAAAAATACACAACAATTCTTGCCCTTATGTCTTTAAGAAAATGATAAGAATACCAATTTTCAAGTGTTTTCGATTAAAGAAAGCAAAATAAAGCTATACTACTGTTTAAAATGACCAGAATAATTATGGTCTATAACTGTACTTTAAACATGAGATATATCTTAAAAATTAAAAGAAAATAGGTTTGCTCAACCTTTTCTTTTATAAGTGGATGAAAACAAAAAGTTGCAACACGAACGTGTTGGCAAATCATATCATGACCGGACCAGTCAAAAAAAATGTTCAATAGGAATTAAACTGTTATATACATTTATACTTTCACAATAATGGTTTTACTGTTACTTAACTATTGGTGAATGTATTATATTAATTTGCGATGGTCAAATTGAAGCATCTTTCACTTTAAAGGTTTTTTCTATTTTTAATAACAGCGGCACTTGTGTGTGATAGACTGGAAACATTTCCTGGTTTTGAATAGAGGACAATGCAAGGATGCTACACAGCAAGTTTGGTGACATTCCATCTATTGGTACATGAAAAGAAAACATTTAAACGGTTGTCTTGTTTTAGTAATAGCGATCCCCGTGTGCATTGTCCAGACCGAAGTCATTTCCTTTTTCTTTTTGGTCAATGCAAGGATGCTGCATAGCTAGTTTAGTAAAAATCAGACACAATTTCTGAATTATATTTGACTTTGTGTAAGACGGGACGAGACAGACACCGACAGGATAACATGCGTGATTCCTATATGGGTGTGTAATGATATATTTTTATAACAGCTATCAATGCGTGAACGTTTACTATTTATTCTCGATTCTTTTACAATATAGATTAATCGTTTTCAAGACTCACAAAATATGAAATCAACCGCTGAAGAAAGAGAGAGAGAGAGAGACATTGAAGAAATACATATGCATAACCAACGTGGCACTGGTTGGATCGAATCCGAAATCTCCCGATCCCGAGTACAACGCGCTAACGTTCCACATTAACGTTGTATGGTTTCATCCAATTATCTATCATAACTAGCGTATGTTAGGTTTTTTTTTATTAAAAATCACAGTGTAACTTTGGTATACAAATTCTTTCCACTGTTGGCTTTTAAATTGTACAAAAGTTTGCCCAGTTTGATGTCCGTATTGCTTATGTCACAAAAGTCCTGTTGGCAAGTAATCTAAATAATCTTATTGATAATCTCAGTGGGGCAGATCTCTAGACGTCAAAAGATGTTTTGTTAATGATACATACTTCATAAAATTTATTAATATATTGCCTTGTCAGAAAAAACAAAGTCATTTAGCCTTCTTGATATCAGTCTTATCTTTAAGGATTGCTTTGGAGGGTTATTCTGGCTAAAATCACGACACACGCGTTGTAGGTTTCTATGATAGTATATACACGAAAGGTATTTAGAATTTTTTATGGTGACATTTATTTTATATATACCTTCAAAGCAAACAATTATCTAAGAGGGGAGCATTTAAAGCATATCGAATTTGTGCAGGTGTTTGCTGACAAAGCATAAAAATATATTCTTTTTGCAAAACATATTTCACGCACTAACAAAAAGAAATATGTGTCTGTCCCTCAGGACTTGATACAAGTGTTAAAATAAGTATGAAATAAAGATACCAAATTATGCTTAGCAGATATCTTTTATTAAGTGTGATGTTTACATTGAAATTGAACAACTAAAAACGTATTTTCTGTAGCTCCCCTGAACCGTCTAAAGAGTCTGAACATCCGCTGACATCTATCAGCTTCTAGAAAAGCTTATTTCGAAGAAGTGTTACAGCAAACTCCGTATATACCGAATTGTTTTGGACGACTTAAATATATTCCCCATATCCGGAGTGTGTTATATCCACATACAGTAATTAGCTTGGCAATAGCTGAAGCTTCTTGACAGAAAGTCACACGACTTCAATGTTATTTCTAAAGTCACGTCTTTTCAATGTTATCCCTCAAATCAAGTGACTTCAATGTTACCTTCAAGTCACGTGGTGACTTGACTTTAATCTTATACCTCAAGTCACATGACTTCCATCTAATCCCTCAATTCATGTACGTTCCAGTGACGAAACTATGTAATTGTCTGTAAAAAGTCACCTCTTAATGTTGCTGACTGACAGTAACGTATCTTCACATGTGCCGCTTAATACCGGAAGCTTGAAGTCAAGTAGTTAAGCAAATAACTAAATGATTTGTGGACACCCAGCTGTTTGCAAACAAATTTCCATACATCCTTAAAACTGCTGCTTTTGTATATTTTGGTTTCTCTATCTCTGAAACGGTTTGTGTAAACGTATTTACCCAACAATTAGAAGATTTTATGTTAGCACTTGATAATAATTGTATAGAGGAGTCTATGATTAAGCCTTTTAATATCTCGGAAATAATTACTTTAAATCCGGATTTCAAGCAGAAATGGTGTAGTCACGTGATCAAAATCTTGGAGTCCAGGAGCGTGAAAACGATATTGGTGCATATTTTTGATATTATTACATTAATGTATTTTATCACTAGTGCTGTGATTTTTTAAACAGTGTTGGCCTTTTTACTTTCTCCTTAGTGAAGAGATTACATCATTCCGAAAAAAAGAATCGTTAGATTCAGTTCTGTCACATGACATTCGCAACCGTCGTAGATTATAACCACCACTTTCTTTTGACATATCACCCTTCTTTTTTCTTCAAATACCAAACTCATTGATTCGTTACATACTACTATTGCTTATTGGCCGCGTGTATAAGGAGAGTGACTAAGACTTGTTTTTAATCTCTTGGTACCTTTAAATACTTTAATCCAATCTCATAGATTATTCTTTGAGGAACTCCATTTTCAAAACGAACGAGTTAAAATGAAGATTGCGTGTTTAATATTCATTATTCTGGCAGCTAGTGAGTGTGTCTCGGAGCCTCATTGCTCCAAGTTCCACTACGAAGAGAAACTGTTGGAAAAAATGATACGCACAGAAATGTTTGTAGAAGAAATTAAAAAGGAAATGGGTGTTGTACAAAAGTCTGTGAAAGAATCGCTGGCCGAGTTGAAAGAAGAAAAGATTCAGTGGACAACAGACATCGCAGCCATGCGAGAGAATGGTTTAAAAGAGTTTACTGCGCTACAAGAGAAGGCAAACAGTGAACTACAGAAAAATATCAATACTGTCGAGAGTCTCGAAGGTAACCAAATATTGTTACTAACTAGTATTTTTATCTGTTTCATCAAACTTTATCAGTTCTTTAGTTTGTAATACATATTTCCCAGATTTACAATATTTACCTCCCTTGTTTGCAGTTATCAGCCATTTTGATAGGCAAAACTGATAATCATTATTGGGATTTGTTCTCATATACGTGATAATTAAGAAAATAGCAAGATAATTTGTACGACAAATTGAACCTTCTGAGCCATCTGCCCGTATCAGCAACATTGATTAATAATGCTTACAATGTATGAATCTGGTTATCTAATAAACATTCAGTAGATTTTCCCTAATAACTTAAAGGAAATTTGCCTACCAATATGGCTGACAATTTAGAACA
>JAFMSR010000019.1:7421275-7554849 GCA_022818135.1 Saxidomus purpurata
ATAGTTGTTAACGACGTATATAAGAGTATAACACGATATCATGACAACTACGGGGTATGGCGTTGCCGAAGTTCAACTGTTGCTGTAGCTCTGAACTCAGGAGATAATGCCTGGGTCAAAGTAGTAGACAAAGCAAGTGGACAAATCATGGATGACAGCAGTGGAAGGTACTGGAACATGTTTTCAGGGATTCTCGTTCACGCTCAGTAAAATATTACACCAGAACATTTTCATTTAGAGCTTAGTGGTTGATACTCTCATGACTGAAATGAATCTTTATAAATAACCATTCAGTCTTTTTTAATTTTCATATACTTTTTGAAAAATAATTTCATGAAATATACTTGACATTTTTCTGTACAAATTTTGTGCTGATCAGACGTCAGTAAACAACCCTTACAAACCGTGATCCAGGCTAAACAATTGTTGAAAATAAACATTGTCTTGTATCTTTATATATCATAACCCAATGCTTTAAGTGTTCGGGCACTTGTCCTTTTTCCATTATACGGAAATAACGTTTTCTACTACTAGTAAGAAAGTTGTATATTTTTAAGGCTTTAGATACATGTACTCCTAACTCGATAATAAATTTCAGAAAGAAAATAATGACAGAATTGTGTTCTATTTATTCTAAAGCAGTATTGAGTATACATGTCTTTCATATATAACTATACATGTACTTTTACCATTGATACATATCAACATGAACAAGAAAGTTGCGGAATTTCATAATTGATTTTTTTAAAACTTTTTCAGACTGCATTCAGCTCAGTTCAAGTTCGATATGTGGGGATGATAACATATAACTTAAAACCGCTGGTTTGCATATGCAGGTGGTTTTTAACACATGTTGTACTATGCTATATTTTCCGGACAATCTTAGCATAGCGGTTTAATTGTCAACTAGCTAGAATCAATGAATAGTGGTAAAGGGGGCTTACAAGTACACATAACTTTTAAATTAACGTTTCAGCCATAACCAGCCCATGAGCACAATGAGCACTTACGTGTTCAGGAGAGTTAGAAAGTGTATTTAGCGATACAAAATATTTATTAATTTCATTTTAAAAGTGTTGTTATTTCTTGCAGTAATACGATGTATTGCATGGTGCCAGAATTCGATGCCCGTGAAACATTCAAAGTTTAACATAAAGCATCAACTTTTTTCAAAGCATGTGCGTTGTTTGAGCTCGTTATATACTGACAGTATACGCACATGTATTTCAGACTAGAACAGCATTTCGCAAACCTGTATCGGACATGGAAACAGACATTTTGAGCATCGAGAGTGCAGTAAAAACAGTATTTTACTCATCTGTGTCCGTTAAGAAGATCTGATAAAACCTGCATTTATCTTGGTAGATATAGAGATAGGTCCGCCTGTGTGGTCGAGTGGTATGAGTCGCTGACTTGAAATCATTGTAACCTTTCAGCGATTGAGGTTCATGGGTTTGAGTCCTGCTACTGACTATATCTCTTTATGTGAGAAAGTTCACGGACTCTTACGAAGGATAGGAGTCTAGTATTGGTACTTGGTTAGGTTAACTGCCCGCCTGTATAAATGACTAAACTTACGGTTGGAACGGGCGTTAAACACAAACAACAACAACTAGATATAAAGATAACAAAGTCACAAACAAATGAATGAACAGAATACCTGAATGACTAGATTAAACCGACATGATTCCTACTAAATTATATTTATATTTTTAACACTTCATTTACTCCCAAATCGATAATAAATTTCCGAATGGAATAATGATAGAACTGTGATCTATTTATTCCAATGCAATTTTGAGTATACATTTCTTTCATATATCTTTTAGCTTTTTCACGAAAACAGCGTAGTCAAAAAATGTTGTTAATCATAATAACATCATTGAAAAAATTCTGCGCTGTATTCATAGCATTTTCTTTTGTCTTAACCCATTTATACATAGAATTTTACAATGGAATCTTCTGACTTCAAGTCGGAAAGTCTATTTCTTAATATAGGGGTGTTTTGCAGAATGTTGGTCCAAAAGACTTACAACTTAAAATTCTGATCAGACGACACTGTATTAATTTTGTCGTCTGCTTTAGAGACTTACTGCTTGAAAAACATTAGGCACAAATTAGTTAAAAAGTAATGTTAGAACTGTTTTCCGAACAAATAACGATGAATTTCACCAGTACGATATCTAGCTTGGGAATAAAAAGAATTACAGGTGCTTATTGGTCTTTAACGCAATATAATACGGGTAAGTTTGGCATAGGCGTGCTAGATACCTCACTAAAGCGGGAAGCGGTGGTGTAGAGGTTAAGGTGTCGGCCGCTCGTCCTGGAGGTTGCGGGTTCGACCCCCACTGGGTTCACGACCTTACCTCCTTATATGACACCAGTACTGTTTTTTCCAGGAAGCGGATTCAAGAGTGACTCGATAGCTTTCTTCACAATCAAGCTAAAATAAATTAGTATAAACTAAGATACCTGCTTAGAGTAGTTGCAGCCATGTGTGTATCTATGGCTTTATAGCTAGATTGTATGGGATTGTACATTTAAGTGACGCATTGGTTTCATTTTTATTTACATTTGTATAGAAGTACTTCAAAACTCCTAAAGTGTTCAAAAAGGTTGATGTTCCGGACTTGCAGTACTGTTGTTACTAGTTACTAGCACGAGCTTCTATTTTCAACCCTGTAGACGTACATATATAGCGCACCATTCATTGTCTTACTGTCGTTATTGTCAATGGGCCCGTCTTATCATTGTACTTACGAGAAACATTTCTCGTAACTTTCTCGTAAGTGTCTCGCAACGTTCTCGTATCTTTTTTACCCGTCTTATCAACATTCTCGTAGCTACGATATCGTAAATTTCCTCGCAATTTTCTCGTAACTTTACGAGAGGGTCGGGGTCTCGTAAATATTTACGATATCGCAAGTAAAATGGCGGCAAACATGAATGATCCACAAAAAATCTAATTTTCGGCAAGATATCTGCAGAAAAATGCATAGAAAACAAAAATATTGACGTGCACGCTCCACAACAGTGTTTGCATGGTCTTACGTCATTGTAAGTGACGAATCAGCACGCGCTTTTCAACCGGTGCGAGGGAAGGCGGAAGTGAAAGTAACAAGTGTAAATTAAAGCAAAAACATTCTTATTTTTAACAGTAAACAGCGCTGACAGACCAGTACCATTGATTACGTTACCAGGGTAACTTATATTCTATTCAAATGAAGTGGAAATACTTCTTTACATCATTGTTGTTTTATGAAAATGCCGGTATACAAAGCATCTTCGTACCCATATTGTCTCGAACTTTTATTTCACCACCTTCTCTCAATTTTGGTGGCAGCATTGGTTGTCATGACCGACCAATCATTGGAATGAAGAATTGAACGAATTGCATGGCTTTCATACACACTTACAATTCTGACATTACTTGTGAAATTAGAAAGGTCACACTTTAACTGTAAAATAAAAATTGGGTCCTTTACTCACAAGTTGTATGGGTTAAATATGTGTTCCAACCATATTTTGTCATTTTTACAGACATGCAATTCACCTTACCATCTTCCTATGAAAAACCAGTACTAGACTCCTATTCTTTGAAAGAAACTGCTAACTTTCTTACATAAAACGACTGGGTCAGTCGTAGCCTCAATATTTTGACTGCAAGACCGACCAATTTTACAAACTGATATTAGATCTACATAGATTACTGTCTTAAAGGGCGGCCGTCGTATAAAGCTAAAAGCCCTGACGCACAATTAGTTAGGCTAGGGTCAGCATGGTCAGTAGCACAGCTGGGGCCTACTGTCCTCCGTCTATTTATTTATTTCTTTTATTTTCTGATAATGGCAACCAGTCACAACTGACTATTATTGCCATGTGTATAACGTGGCTAGTGTATAGCACCGATACATGAGAGAGTACTTCTGTTATTTAACCAGTTTATCTCTAGGCAGCTGGGAAATTTTCAGTGCCCTGGCCGGGAATTGAACCGGGGACCTCCAGATTGATAGCCCATTAATGTTGATCACCGCATCATTTATTAGAGGTTAAGGAGATTTCAATTCAGCAACTCTAACCACTCTACCACAGAGGCTGTTTAACCATCAGACACCCTAAACTAGAGCATGTACATGTACCAGGGAACCTACAGAATTGACATGATTGATGTCTTTTTACTGGTACCATGTACCATTTTGGTATGGAAACAAGAAAGGAATGAAATTTATTTTATATGCCTCTATAAATAGTATAAATCATTCTTTAAACAAATTGACAGAAATGAAATAAAATTCTGTATTTCATGTACAGTGCACCTGAGATCTTAACGGCAGTAGCACTTGTTTTTTGTGCTTCCTGAGTCTTGCATGTCTATGCCATGGCTTTGAATAGGTTGTTACTTACCTAGTTATTCAACAATGTCAAAGAATGACATAGCATGCAAAGCCTTTATCCTGCAAATTTGAGTTTTTTTCTGTTTCATACTACAAATGGCTTTTAAAATCAGTTTTATTGGCACAGACAAATACTCAAAGGTATTTGAAATACAGTAATTATCATAGAAATCTGATCCAAAGGCGAGATTGGCTCTTGTCTGTGTCAACTGCAACCATGAACACTGTTCTTTGAAACATGCATGGTCTGTCACCGTCTGTGATGCAAACAATTTCTTCATACTGTATCACCGGCAACCCTTTTTATGTTAATTTGCTACAGTAAACTCCACTTATAACAAACTCCTTAGGACCATTAAATGTGACCCTTATATTCAGAGTTCGTTATATCCATATAACATTTTCATAAAGAATAAAGAAAGAAAAAAGTCGGGCCGAGAAAATTTGTTCCTTATATTCGGATTTTCGTTATATCTGGAGTCGTTATATACGGAGTTTACTATATATATATATATATATGAAATAGCCATGTCTGATAACCAGAAACCCAGTGGGTATTTAGTTTATTCTAATTTATTTTAGCTCGATTGTGAAGAAAGATTGAAGCTTATCAAGTCACTCTCAAGTCTGCTTCCTGGAAAAACCAGTACTGGTGTCATATGAGAAGGTACGGTCGTGACCCCAGTGGGGCTCGAACCCGCAACCTCTGGGATGAGCGGCAGACACCTTAACCTCTACACCACAGCTCTCCTCAGTGGGTATTTGGTTACTTCTTATCTGGGTTCTAAAAATTTCACTGTCCATGTTCCATACCTTTTACCAAACACAAACGTATGTTATATACTCTGTTGAAAGATATGATCTCTTTCTAGGGTCTGATCATGGTGGTGCAGTGGTCAAGTGCTTAATGCTCGAGACTACCAATACTGAGGTCCCTGGTACAAATCTCGGCAGAGGTACTGGAAATTTCAGAAACACTTTTCAATGTTTCCAACCAATCTAGAGATGAACTGGTTAGAAACCCAGATGTAGTCTCATGTCGGTGTATTGGTAATATACACCGTGCATGTAAAAGAACCAAGGGGTCTGTTATATTCGAGCTAGGGTTCCCTTGTATCTGTATCTGTCTGTCTTCAACCTGCACTTGTCCGGAGTCTTGGCAAGTTCATCCGGGTCGGCCGTGACTATGAACAATTAAAAGGAAAAAGGGTCTGATGATTATTTAACTAAATGGTATTCAACTCCCCATCAAAGTTTGGGAAGGGCTACACTTCTGTAAGTGTATATGTACAAAATGTTTTTTGCTGAGGCACTATGTGACACTTGAATCAGTGAACATAAGTTTTTATCAAAGACCAAAAATGATGTATTTTGCCAACTGCTTTTATTGACAATTATTGACAAATATTTAATTATGTACATTGAATATATGATACAAGTACATTGTATTTAATAAGAGTTTCTTGTAAATATATCATGATGCAAGACAGAAGGGTCATTACATTCCACAATATTAAAATAAACAGTTATTTGTTTTATAACGATTGCAATGCAAGTTATACAACTTTAGCTGGATCACCTTTGTTGTTGTGGTCTTTTATGGTGGTTGAAACCGGATTACCCGGAGAAAACCCCTTGCCGGCTTGGTGACCACATAATCAACCAACATGCCTACACAAGGTATCAAAGCAAGCACTCAAACCACTGAGCTAGCCGATCAAAACTGTTCTAGCACAATGCAGTGAAGATAATGAATCTCTTTGTGTCATGATTTCATTTTTTTCAGTCCAAAAAGAAATTTCAGTCTGATACCATTCAGTATTGTAACAATAAAATACTTTTTTTCCAATCTTGGCAACAGATAGATTACTTGTGATTGATACACACCAACTTTACCCAAATTTACATAACTAATAATGTCCAAAATATTTTTGTCATACATCATGAAATTTTCAAGGAAAATGTGACCTCCAAACACAAAGTAAAAAAATGTGAATTTTGTTGACCATTCAATACCCTGCTTAATGTCTTAAATGGACTTTACTGTACATTGCGTCTTTCAGTTAGGACAGTACCATGACTTGTTGATAGAGGTTATCACTGAAAATTTATTCAGTGATATTCAAATAGTGCAGAATCATGATTAAACTGCACAGCAGGATAAGAGTTAAAGGAATATGTTCATTTTTTTATATTTTGAATTTGATAATTATATTCCAGAATGAGGAAATGAGAAGTTTCCAGTTTTAGATTTATGCTAATGTTTTCAACACTATTTGATTTTGAAAAAGACATGTATTGGAAACTGATATTGACAGGAAGTGGGGTTTCACAACAAGCAAATGGATTTCTGTTTCAAGATTTTCCTTAAAATAAATATATTTCAGTATATGAAAATTAATTTTAGTAACTATCCATTCATATTTTAGAATGGTGTTTATGAGTTTTAACATATAATGGGGGCATTGTCCTCAAGTTTGTTAAAACTTCATTGGAACCTCATTAAACAAGTTTGAATATGAGAACAATATTCTTCCTACTCTTCAGATTTCATATGTTTATAACTTGGAAAATCAAATTGTTATTAACTATTTTATTTACAGATCTTTAAAGAGTGATAGCATGGCTGCATTTAACTGTGAGCATCAGTGTGCTTTCTTTATATTCACAATAGCCTGAGAGATTGTCCTACAGCCTGCCAGTTGAAAGATAATGTGCCAAGATCCTTAACCCCCACGGTAAGTACTTGTATACAATTGATATTATAGACAAATTTCAAGAGGTGATAGGATGGATGGGTTGCTGGGGCAGGAAATGCGGATGAATTTTAATTCATGTGTCCATTAATTTTACAGCTAATTTTTCCTCATAATATACTTTATATTTGGTAGTATTTGGTGCCTCATGCAAAGATTCACCTGTTCTAGTATTGATTTAGGGTCAATGGATCAGATCACACAGATGTTAGAATTAGAGAGTGTTAAACCCAACTGATTGACTGACTCTTGACTTATTAATTAAGGCTGAATGTGTGACTGAACATTCCCTAACTGAACCACTGATTGACTATCAGTCATCAAGTCTGACTAGACATTCTCTTAATGAACTGCTGATTGAACATAAGACATCAATTATGACTTGAGTATTCCCCTTAATGAAATACTGATTCACTATCAGTCATCAATTATGACTGAACATCCCCTTAATGAACTGCTGATTGACTATCAGTCATAAAATGTGACTGAACATCCCCTTAATGACTTGCTGATTGACTATCAGTCATCAATTATGACTGATCATCCCTTTAATAAACTGCTGATTGAATATCAGTAATCTATTATGACTGAACATCCCCTAACTTTACCACTGATTGAATATCAGTAATCAGTTATGACTGAGCATTCTCTTAATGAACTACTGATTGACTATCAGTCATATATTATGACTGAACATCCTCTTAATGAACTAATGATTGACTATCAGTCATCAATTATGACTGAACATCCCCTTAATGAACTGCTGATTGACTATCAGTCATCAAGTGTGACTGAACATCCCCTTAATGAACTGCTGATTGAATATCAGTCATCAATTATGACTGAACATCCCTTTAATGAACTGCTGATTGAATATCAGTCATCTATTATGACTGATCATCCCTTTAATGAACTGCTGATTGAATATCAGTCATCATTTATGACTAAACATTCCCTTAATGAACTGCTAATTGACAATCAGTCATCAATTATGACTAAACATCCCTTTATTGAACTAATGATTGACTATCAGTCATCAATTATGACTGAACATCCACTTTATGAACTATTGATTGACTATCAGTCATCAAATATGACTGAACATCCCCTTAATGAACTGCTGATTGAATATCAGTCATCAAGTATGACTGAACATTCCCTAAATGACTTGCTGATTAAATATCAGTCATCATTTATGACTAAACATTCCCTTAATGAACTGCTTATTGACGATCAGTCATCAATTATGACTGAACATCCCCTAAATGAATTGGTGATTGAATATCAGTCATCAATTATGACTGAACATCCCCTTACTGAACTGCTGATTGACTATCAGTCATCAATTATGATTGAACATCCCCTTAATGAACTGCTGATTGACTATCAGTCATTAATTGTGACTGAACATCCCCTTATTGAACTGCTGATTGAATATTACTCATCAATTATGACTGAACATTTCCTTAATGAACTGCTGATTGACTATCAGTCATCAAGTGTGACTGGACATCCCCTTAATGAACTGCTGATTGAATATCAGTCATCAAGTGTGACTGGACATCCCTTAAATGAACTGCTGATTGACTATCAGTCATCAATTATGACTGAACATCTCCTTAATGAACTACTGATTGACTATCAGTCATCAATTATGACCGAACATCCACTTAATGAACTAATGATTGACTATCAGTCATCAAATGTGACTGAACATCCACTTAATGAACTACTGATTGACTATCAGTCATCAAGTGTGACTGAACATTCCCTTAATGATCTGCTGATTGAATATCAGTCATCAATTATGACTGAACATTCCCTAAATGACTTGCTGATTAAATATCAGTCATCAATTATGACTGATCATCCCTTTAATGAACTGCTGTTTGAATATCAGTCATCATTTATGACTAAACATTCCCTTAATGAACTGGTATTGACGATCAGTCATCAATTATGACTGAACATCCCCTTACTGAACTGCTGATTGACTATCAGTCCTCAATTATGATTGAACATCCCCTTAATGAACTGCTGATTGACTATCAGTCATTAATTGTGACTGAACATCCCCTTAATGAACTGCTGATTGAATATCAGTCATCAATTATGACTGAACATCCCCTTACTGAACTGCTGATTGAATATTATTCATCAATTATGACTGAACATCCCCTTAATGAACTGCTGATTAAATATTAGTCATCAATTATGACTGAACATTCCCTTAATGAACTGCTGATATACTATCAGTCATCAATTATGATTGAACATCCCCTTAATGAACTGCTGATTGACTGTCAGTCATCAATTGTGACTGAACATCCCCTTACTGAACTACTGATTGACTATTAGTCATCAGTTATGACTGAACATCCCCTAGATGAATTGGTGATTGAATATCAGTCATTAATTATGACTGAACATCCCCTTAATGAACTGCTGATTAAATATTAGTCATCAATTATGACTGAACATTCCCTTAATGAACTGCTGATATACTATCAGTCATCAATTATGACTGAACATCCCCTTAATGAACTGCTGATTGACTGTCAGTCATCAATTGTGACTGAACATCCCCTTACTGAACTACTGATTGACTATTAGTCATCAGTTATGACTGAACATTCCCTAAATGAACTGCTGATTGAATATCAGTCATCAACTATGATTGAACATTCCCTTAATGAACTGCTGATGGACTATCAATCATCAATTATGATTTAACATCCCCTTAATGAACTGCTGATTGACTATCAGTCATCAATTATGACTGAACATTCCCTTAATGAACTGCTGATTGAATATTAGTCATCAATTATGATTGAACACTCCCTTAATGAACTGCTGATTGACTATCAGTCATCAATTATGATTTAAGATCCCCTTAATGAACTGCTGATTGACTATCAGTCATTAATTGTGACTGAACATCCCCTTACTGAACTACTGATTGACTATCAGTCATCAATTTTATGACTGAACATTCCCTTAATGAACTGCTGATTGAATATTAGTCATCAATTATGATTGAACATTCCCTTAATGAACTGCTGATTGACTATCAGTCATCAATTATGATTGAACATCCCCTTAATGAACTGCTGATTGACTATCAGTCATCAATTATGATTTAACATCCCCTTAATGAACTGCTGATTGATTATCAGTCATTAATTGTGACTGAACATCCCCTTACTGAACTACTGATTGAATATCAGTCATCAATTATGACTGAACATCACCTTATTGAACTGCTGATTGACTATCAGTCATCAAGTATGACTGAACATCCCCTTAATGAAAAACTGATTGACTGTCAGTCATCAAGTTTGACTGAACATTCCCTTAATGAACTGCTGATTGACTATCAGTCATCATTTATGACTGAACATCCCCTCAATGAACTGCTAATGAACTGCAACGGACTGATCATGATATTGATAGACTATCTCTGGTCTTACTGACTGCGCAAGTGTGGCTGACTTCTTGACTCACTGACTGCCACTCTGACTTGCTGACTGATAAAATATAACTAAGTTCCTCTTACTGACTAATAGACTGGCTTTCTCTAACGACTGTTTCATTTTGTGGCTGTTGCTTACCAACTGACTCTTACTGATCAGCAAATCAATTGGTTGGTTTTATATGGCTATATACCCAAATGACTGATGGGCTATGACTCAATCATAACAATTGCTTATGTAACACTTTCAAGTGTAGCTTAGATTCTTTGAGAGCTACCGCATTGAAAGACTAATATTTGTCTGTTTAAAAGTCATGCAAGTTTAAAAAGCTTACAGTTTAGGGCAGTAACTTACACAATATAACTTTTCCATTTGGTTGAGTAACATACAAAATGAACATCAACTACCCCTATTTTATTGTGTCTTTACATTTTCAGATATGAATGAAAGCCACTGAAGTCAAATAAGCAACAATTCCAAGTGCTTGTGAACAGAAATACAAAGAGAAATTACGTTAAATTTATTTGTAGACCTCAAAAATAAATATCACTGGACTTTGTGTTTGTGTACATGTTTTCAGTGTTCCGCAACAAATAAGATTTCCACAAGGCTGAAACTGTCCACAGTACAACTTTATATGGTTTCTGCTGTCATTCAAGGTGGATATTGTAGCATTCTCTGTGTTGGCACTTCTGAAATCAAATAAATACAAAACTTTAATGCAATTACTATGACAAAATATGCCCATCAATTGACAGCTCTAAATTGTTCCAAATTTGGCTCTCAAATGACGATAACTCTGAGTTGACCATAACTTATAATATTAGCTGGTTATGGACCTTGGCCGAGATTTAGTTTAGTGAAAACTGGATAGGAATGATTTAAGTTAAAAGATTGGACAACACTTAATTAAAAATGTTGTCCAATGTTGGCATTTAAAGTGCCAGAACTCCAGAATGACACCTGCACTTTAGCTGGTTATCAAACTTGTCCCAGATACTAGGCTAATAAATATTCACGGCAATTTCAATGCTTGATTAAGAATTATTTAAGTTAGAGACATTTAGTATATTATTTACAATGTTCAAAAATAAAAAAGGGGGGTTGTTGTGTTGAGCCTAATGTGTATGCCGCTCATCCCGGAGGTTGTCGTTGAAGCCCTACTGGGGTCACGACCGTACCTCCTCAAATGCCACTTGTTTTTCAATGATGTCAGATGCGGACTTTTTCTTCACAATCGAGCTTGAATAAATTAGTATAAAATTTTGTTCAAAGATATAAACCTACCACTCGCATCACAAGTAAAATGAATGAAGCATTGCCAGTTTCTGTGCAGTTTGATAGGGCTTCATCGGCCAGCCTAATTCATTCACTCTGGTTCCTGTCTTGTCTGACCTGTTTGATGGATCTGACATTTTTAAATGAAACCATTGATCCAAAACCTGAAGCCGAAAAACATTGATATTAGAAAAAGAAATGACTAAATATTCAACTAACATGACTAAGAGTAAGATTATGCTCGGTTGTAAAAGCTCACGACAGCTTGTTAATTATAAATGACTTGCCGATTAAATATAATATCTTATCTTAATGCTCAACATATTTTTGTTGATTTATATAAACTGAACATCTCTTTTCTTGTATACTGTACAAATTAATTAAATCTTAAAACCGCCTTGGATTTATCAACAGGCCTTTAGAAACTAGTCCAACTAATTGTCAGAAGTCGAGATATTGTTTTTTTTTATGGGCAATACCTCTTCTCTGTTACAGTGAGATTCTTACCAAAAACGAAAATCTCAAGACGTCATTTCATTATTTTGACTATAGGGACCTAAACAATTTTAACATGTGTATAAAAGTATGTGGATATATGTAAATGCACTATAAAGCTAGAGTCGCCGGTCAATAGCTACTCGTAGCTAATGTTTAGTTGTTAATTCCACCGAATGTAAAATAAAGTTTTGTCTCTACTAGAGATGTTCGGCTAACAGTCCGACTTTGTGTTGGTCGAAAATTGTGACACTTTCAAACTTACCTCGCTTTTGATTTTGAAGAATGATAGTTGTTTCTGGTATTACTTACTGAGGCTAGACATATTATTTGTTTTCCTCTACATATAAACAGCACATATTTTATACGGACGTCAGTTACAGATGTGAAAATGATCAGTTTCACATTTTACCGGCGTTTGTTGTTTCCGAGCAAGTGCGCGTTATATTTACACGCCGTTCGATAAAAATAGACTGCGTCACTGTTTTTAACCACTTACGAGAAAGTTACGAGAAATGCGATCAGGTCAGATTCTGCGGACTTACGAGGGCTTTCATAAGACACTTTATGAGAATCGTAAATATTCTCGTATCTTCAGACTTACGAGAAACGGGTCTCGTAAATACCTCGTAAGTTACGATTTTTGATAAGACGGGCCCAATATCATTATCCGGAAAGGTTGCTATATAACCCTGTATGAAATAGGTCCTGAACCCTATACAAAGGTATTTTGGTATTAACTGTGTACGAAAAGCAATATCATACATTTTGATTAATACTAATGTATTTTTTCTCGATTGTGTAACAAGTTCTTACACTTTAGACTAATCGCTCTCGAGACTCATTCCAGATGAAATCACTCTCGGAGAGAGAGAGACAATTTTGAAATATCTATGTGCAATACAATGCAAATACAGACCGAACACACCATTACACATACGCGCAAATCTACGCATATGCCCTAAACTGTTCTAAGGACAGATTTAGGATGGGAGCTTATATTTTTGCGGGAATAAAATTCACCCCTAAATAATGGCAAAACACGGATCTCTTACTTATCACACGCGCTAGCTATTGCAAAACTCTCTTGCATACATTTTCACTATAATTATGCTTCTTTTAAGACCATTTTTGACTTACGTTTCTGACTAGTTATTGTACATAAAGAACAAAGGTTTTACACTTCCTTCCTACATTTGCATTTCACATGTTATAGCCATTAACTCATGTGTCTTTAATATCATGTAGCAACATATATTGCGGGGAGGAGATTACTGGCGCTATCACTGAGAGCTGAGCGTTATACAGAATACTTCTAACCGGAAGTCAGTGGGAGGAGCTTCATTTACACACTGATCGAAAAATTTCTTTATCTGTAAATTTGATCTTTCAATTATTTATGATTTATCAGCAAAAATGCAGATATAGTTACACGTTGTTTTAAAGAAAATGCATTCTCCTGATTGAATAAAACCAAATTACAATCAATAGCTGTTCTTTTCCGTACAAGCTATATGTTTTACATTACTGCAGTTACTTTGCTTTATATGACATTACTCTTCACTGGGTAAGACAGTGATTTGGAGGTCACCGAGTTTAAGGTTACACTGACCTTGCATTCAAAATTTGCTCAATACCTTAACAATTCTTTCCTCTAGACCTCTCAAACTTTGTAGGGACATTGGTCAAGGACAATAAAATCCCTATAAATTTTCAAAGTCGCAAGTGAACTGTCATTTTAAATACCGTTTGCGCAAAATAACTTGATAATGTTTTACCTAGGATCTTTAAACTTAAAGCTTATGAAGATTAAATGGTTTTGAGGTTAAGGAGACCAGGGTCAGCATGGCAATGGTCTTGCAATTTAATATTGTTTCCGCTTGAAAATATTGACCTTTATGTCAATATGTCAAAGTTTGAGGTCATAGTGACCTTGCTTTTAGAAAATGGTCGGCTATATAGCTTGATAATTATTTGACCTAACATCTTCAACTTTACTTAGTTCATAGTTTATGATATGAACAAAAACTGATCGCTATTTGTCTTATGGTAATCGTGTCAAAGGGCAAAGCCGCAGCGACATTGGGTTTAAACAACAATTTCTGCTTAATTACTCTACAATCCCTGCCCTAGTGTCTTAAAATTTGCTTTAAAATGAGAAACGTGGGCCCCCTTTAATCTCTATCGACATTCGGGTCTCTATGATCGTCAGAAGTTTCTTTCGTAGCAGTTACTGGGGGGAGGGAGCATCAGTTTCTTCCATTGCAGTAACTGGTGGAGGGAGCATCCGTTTTTTCCTTTGCAGTAACTAAGGTAAGGAGCATCAGTTTCTTCCGTTGCAGTAACTGGGGGAAGGAGCATCAGTTTCTTCCGTCGCAGTAACTGGGGGAAGGAGCGTCAGTTTCTTCCGTTGAAGTTACTGGGGATAGGGCATCCGTGTCTTCCGTTGCAATAACTTGGGGAAGGAGCATCAATAATTAGTCAGTGACTATGTCCCTTGTCAACAATTAGTCAATAGATATGTACCTACTCAGTAACTTGCCACTTAACAAGTCGAGTCCAAAACATCTATAAAGTAATGTATTCCTGTCTTTGGAGCTTTTTCCTGCCGAACAAAAACATTTTTGTAAACAATTTTTGCCAATTTTCAAGTGTTTCTGAGTAATAATTAGCAAAATATAACAACTTTAATATGATTGGGAAGGAGACACGAAACATACACATTTGTTTTAGCCACGAACATAGAGAGAGACATTGTAGAAATACATGATATGTATTTGTGTCTTGCCTAAGGACAATACGGTTGTGGCATTGGTTTCATTCAACATGGAACCCTCCGATCCTGAGGAGAAGGCGCTAAAACTGTGCCTCAAAAGGGACGTTGAATGGTTTCATCCAATTGTTTACCATGACTTGCACGTGTGATGGTGATTCAATCAAAATCTCAGGGTAACTTTGTAAAACAAAATATTTCCACTTTTGGTTTTTAATAAACTTTAATGTCCCTTATGCTTATATCAATAAAACCCTGTTTGCAAGTAATCTTAATAACTTGTTATCTCGCTGAGCAGGGGGGCAGACCTATAGACTTCTAAAGCAGTTTTGTTCACGATGCATACTTAGAGTGAGTGGTATAATTTGACAAAAACCAAAGTAATTTAGCCTATTTGATTTCAGCCTTATCTTTCTTGATTGCTTAGAGAGGGTCCTCCAGCTAAAATACTGACGCACGCGTTGTAGGTTTTGATGATAGTATATAATAGACAAAAGTAATTGAAGTTATTTATTGTGACATTTCATTTATATAAACCTCCAAAACAAACAATTATCTTAGAGGGGGGCAAGTAAAACATATCGAATTTGCGCAGGTGTTTGCTGATAAAGCATAAAATATATTCTATTTGCAAAACATATTTACACACTAACAAAAATAAATATATTCTGTCACGTAGGACTGAGGTATTAAGTGCAAAAATAAGTATGAAATAAAGAGACCAAATTATGCTCAGTCAGATTTCTTTTCTTTAGTTCGCTATTAGACATGTTTCGACTGAGGTTCGATGTGAACGTTGAGGAGGGATTAGGCAAAATATTTGGGGGTCGTCTCAGTAATGTTTAAAAGGCCCATCTTAAATTGAATTCAGAAATAATGTCCGAGGCGTTATAATTGTCACGACAAAATGCATTTAATTATGTAAAACTTTCTGGGCTTAAAATGGTGAGAAATGACACAGTCAGAATTAAATTTAGTGTACTTAGCATGAAAAATTCGTGAAAAATAACTCGGCTGTTGTCTGTAGTAGATTAAAGTTTTGTGTCCAAAAAGATATCTGTTAAGTCACAATTTATTGTATAAACATCGGATTTGAAGTATTTCTCATACACATAAAACTAAATCCACTTTAACTTTAACTATAACAACACGAATGGTGAATTACATTTTTTCATAAATAACATTTATTCAGACTTTTCAAATGCTTTCGTTGACTACATTGTACTTCCGACTGATACTGAGTGTAATTGTAGATTTGTGTAATTTACAACCAGATCCCCACTATACTATAGTATTTGAGCTGTATGAATTCAAATTAATGAAGTTTAATTTTTTGAACTACGGTAGATGCAAGCACACAATGTAAAACTTGCTCTTTTTCTATATGTAAAACAGTCAGTCATTGACCGTGCATCAAACATTTCTCAATAGACAGTCCTCTTAGCTGCGGTATATGTATGTTAAATAGGTGAGAACCGGAAGCAGAATATTTTGTTTAGGCAAATGCGGACCAACACTGCATTTGATTGCTGATTAACTGAAACAAGTAGATGCATACGGGAACAGTTCTGTTGATTCAATCGCTGGATGATTGATCACGAATGAAATCGGGAGATAAACTCTGGATATAAGCTACAACTGAACTAATTGGTATTTGAAAATACTGACATTTTTGGTCAGTTAGTGACTACTAGAATTGCCCCGAAATTGGGAGTGGTGTCATAAAGCTCCAAATTAATGACATAAAGTATTGGAAAACATGCATACATTTTGCTACAAAATAAAATGCAGTTCAGTGATGGGACTGGTGAAGACAATACGCGTTCGGGGAAGATTATAATGCAACAATATTATGAAAATATGGCAGCTAAAAAGAAATGACGACATTAAGGAACTTGATTAATTCCCTAAATAGTTTTATTTATTTATTATTTAGAACAATTTCATAATTTAAAAAATCTTTTTTAGTAACAGTGACTTTGACCCTAGTAACCCAAAATGCAATCTACCTACACACCAAGTTTTACTGCATTTGGTCACTCTTTACTTGAGTTATTTAACGGAAACCATTTTTCTATTTTGAGTGACAGTGACATTGACCTTAACCTATGCATAAAACTGTTTTGGAATTTTTGTCACTAATCTGATTTACCATTTCTTATACCCCCAAACAATCGCTATCGTATGTACTGTATTACGAAAACTAACTTTTTAATGATTTTGAGATGCTCCCCTAAAATTAATGTTTATCCGTTGTCCACGTTCACTTCGGTCGTCCGATGAAACATGTCTATTTACATTACAACTGAACAACGAAAACGTATTTTCTGTAGCTCTCCTGAACCTTCCAAAGAGTCCTTAAGAACAGTTTAAAAATCCGCTGACATTTTATCTGCTAGTGGTACCATTTGTTGTTTTTTTTTTAAGATTTGAAGAAGTGTTACAGTAAACTCCATCTATAACGAACTCATTTGGACTAAAATATTTTCCTTATTACCGGAGTATGTTATACAAATATAGAAAATACAAAAGAAAAAATTAATGAGACAAATAAAATTTGTTCTTTATATCCGAAACTTTGCTATATCCAGAGACTTGATATACGGAGTTTACTGTTGAGTTTACAGCTTGCCAATAGCTAAAGCCTGTTGACTGAAAGTCGAATGACTTCAATCGTATCCCTCAAGTCACTTGACTTCAATCTTATCCTGAAAATCACATGACTTCATTCGTATTCCTCAAGTCACGTGACTTCAATCTTATCCTGAAAGTCAAATGACTTCATTCGTATCCCTCAAGTCATGTATTTTCTAGTGAGGAAACTATAAAATGACTTGTAGAAGGTCGCCTGTAAATGTTTCATGGCCAGATTCCTGAGATTCTCAATTGTCATTTAGGCAATAGTATAAATGAAACCTTCAGGATATATAATTACTAACTACACAAATGATAATTGACAATTCAATGCCAATAACTATTTATATCATAACATCCTTCACAAATTTCATATCACCCTCACTGCTTCGCTAGGTAATACAATCAGTGACTCATTTTACATATCATCTTTAATGACATACTACAATGGATCACCACCACTTTCTTTTGACATATCACCGTCCCTTTCTCTTCAAATACCAAACTCATTGATAAGTTATATACTACCTTCGCTTATTGATCGCGTGTATAAGGAGGGCGACTAAGACTTGCTTTTAATCTCTTGATACCTTTAAAAACTTAAATCCAATCTCATAGAACATTCTTTGAGGAATTGAGTTTCAAAACGAACGAGTTAAAATGAAGATTGTGTGTTTAATCTTTATTATTCTGGCAGCTAGTGAGTGTGTCTCGGAGCCTCACTGCTCCAAGTTCCACTACGAAGAGAAACTGCTAGAAAAAATGATAAGAACAGAAATTCTTGTAAAAGAAATAAAAAAGGAAATGAATGCTATACAAACATATGTGAAAGAATCGCTAGCCGAGTTGAAAGAAGAAAAAATTCAGTGGACAACAGACATCGCAGCCATGCGAGAAAATGGTTTAAAAGAGTTTGCTGCGCTACAAGAGAAGGCAAACAACGAACTGCAGAAAAATATCAATACTGTCGAGAGTCTTAAAGGTAACCAACACAGTATTACTAACTGATATAGAACGATTAGTATTTTTAACTGTTTAATCAAAATTTATCAGTTCTTTAGTTTGTTATAGATATTTCCCATATCTACAATATTTACATCCCTTGTTCTCAGTTATCAGCCATTTTGATAGGCAAATCTGATAAGCATAAATAGATGCTGGAACTATCTATAGTCTTGGACCTAGTTGTTCCAACTTTAATCTACGATTAAGCTAACAGTTGATAAACTTGAATGGTTATGTTTCCGAAGAGGTCTAAAAACATTTAAAGCCAAATATAAATATTCCTCTGGTGTTGTCCTACAATACGCATATTTTCAATCAATGGTTAGTTTCGAACAAGCGTTTCCTGTTGTTGAGTGAGCTGGAGTACTAAGGCTCATTTTGGGGTTTAAATGAAAAAGTTAGCAAGACATTAAATTATGAATGAGGTAACAAAGTATTAGAACATTGAATTATACAAACTGTATAAAATTCTTATATGCCTATGGCATATTTCTATACTCAATTCGAGTGCATTAATATGATTAAAGCACTCGGAAAAGAAGGTGGAGTTTCGGATATGGAAGTAGCTTTTTCCGACTTTTCTAATTTACTCCCGCGCAGAAAATAAAATATAGAAATAAAAATAATATCTGTATAAATACATCAGTCGTATGAAATAGTTGTATTTAAGAACCTAAATATTATTTTTGATTGCGTCAGGTAAGCCTTAGAATACCTTCACTTTGTTTTCCTTTAAAAAGCCAAGAAAATTCAGGATTAACGTCATACAATGTTTTGATTCCGGGAGACAAAACAATGAATGAAAACATTGTTAGGTTCTGAATTTGACGTCTTCTGCATAATGTTACAATCGGGTATTTTTTATATTTTATGTATTAGTTGATTAAACTAAAATAAGTTTTTATAATATAGTTATGTATGATATCTTGACTGGTTGCCCGAATAGGGGAATGAATTCCAACTGCCACTAGCTATGCTATTTTACACATTACCGCCGAACTGAAAAATAGGTCCGTAGTAGTTACGATAGTTTTCATAAATTCGGCTTATAAGAATCGAAATAATCTATGGCTTGGAGTGCTTTATCGAAATTGAAGCATTTCCCGTCGGTAATGTACCTGCGTAATAATTCACTCGGGCTTCGCCCTCGTAAATTATTCCGCCAGGCACATCACCTCCGGGTAATGCTTCAATTTCGATAAAGCACTCCAAGCCTAAGATAATTTCTTAAATATAAATGATTTCGCAGTTAGTGTTTCCCCGAAAAATAAAATAGAAGTAAATAAAAAACTAATTTGTTTTCGTGGAGCATGGAGCAACCTTAGTGCAGTGGTAGCGCGTTCGCCTCAGGATTGAAGAGTCCCGAGTTCGATCCCCACCAGTGCCCAAGAAGTGGTAGTGTCCTTATAAAAGACAAAAATATTTCAATATTGCCTCTGTCTCGAAAGCGATTAACATAAGTTGTAAGAAATTGATTTGCAATCGAGATTAAAATAATTAGTATATATTAAAACATATACATGAAATGCAAAATATGCTAGCTTCATTTTACCGACCATTTTGAGAGGATGATCATGTACTTACAGATAGAGGGAAACCGATCAGTCATGACTGTTTTAGCTTTTGCAGAAGTCATAAAAACAAGCATATTTATTCTTTACATCGTGTTATAAAAAGTTTTTTTTTATTCAAGAAAGTTGTCCGTTATGTAGTGAAACTACAAGCGCTAGTAATAATAAATAGTTCAATAAATTATAATAGTCATTGTTCAATGTACATGTATTGTTTTTGCAACTTCCTTTCCTATGTTAGAATTTTAAGTACAATGTAATGCAAAAGCAATTTGCTGAGTTTAATAAGTTAATATTCATATCGTATTATTATAATGTAATGCCTTTATATATACTTCAGACAAGATAGTATCACCGAATGTTGCCTTTAGTGCCAAGTCTGCTGGAAATAGAAGTCCTAGTAAGGGCGAAACAATCGTGTTTACAGAGACTCTCCTTAACCTTGGTGAAGCTTACAGTACCGACACTGGAAAATTCACAGCCCCACATGGAGGAACCTACACATTTACCGTCCAATTATGTGTAGACAGTAGCAAAGACATTCGTCATGGCATAGTTGTTAACGACGTATATAAGAGTACTGGAAAATATCAAGACAACTTTTCTACAGTTCAGTGTCACATTTCAACAGCTATTGTAGCTCTTAACTCAGAAGATAATGTCTGGGTCAAGGTAATATATAGATCATCAAGTGGACAAATCTTGCATGACAACAGTGGTAGCTACTGGAACATGTTTTCAGGAATTCTCGTTCACGCTGAGTAAAATATTTCCTGAATTGTTAATAGTCTCAACACTGAAATATATGTTAATAAATGATCATTCAGTTTTTGTTTCCAATTTTCGGATACTTGTCATGTTGAAAAAGCAATATCATGAAATATGCTTAACATTTTCCTACACAAATTTTGTGCTGAACAGACAACATATTCGTAGTAAACAAACCTGTACAAACTGTGATCAAGGATAAACAATTGTTAAAATTCTTTGAAAAGGAACATTGACTTGTATCTTTATAAATTATAACCCAATGCTTTTTAAAGTATACGGAAATAAGTATTTTACTATTAAGTAAATTATATATTTTAAACACTTCAGATACATGTACTCCTAAATCGATAATAAGTTACCGATGAGAATAATATAAAAAATGTTGCTTTCATATATAACTATACATGTACTCTACTATTGATGAATTTGTATAATATGAACAACAAAGTTGCGGAATTTAATAATTAATTTCTCAAAAAGTTTTTCAGACTGCATTCAGTTCAGTTCAAGTTAGATATGTGTGTAGAATATCATATAATTAAAAAAAACAATTGTCGAATTGTTGTTGTTGTTTTATTGTCTATAAATCCGAAGACAGTGTGGAACACGGAACCTTGGCCACTTTCTTTCCGTACTAATAAATAGCTCTAGGCGCTGAAAAGATTTGGTGTAACTGTGTAATATAGTCAGACCTGAACAAAGGTCACTTACTGGAAGAAGCTGGATTGGTCCTAGTGAAAAAACCGTCGTTAATCAAAGGTGTTTTATCGTAGATGAATAGTATACAGTGTCCCTGCTGGTTTGTTTATGCAGGTGGTCTTTAACACATGTTGGACTATGCTGTATGTTCCGGACAATCTTAGCATAGCGGTTGAATTGCCAACTAGCTAGAATCATTGAATAGCGGTAAAGGGGGCCTAAAAGTGCACATTACTTTTAAATTAACGTTTCAGCCAAAACCGGTACATGAGCGCAAGGAGCACTTATATGTTCTGGGGAGTTAGAAAGTGTATGTAACGAAACAAATACTTATTAATTTCATTTTTAAAATGTTTTTAGCTCTTGCTGTAATACAATGTACCACTAAGTCCTCTTTATATTTCGATGCCTGCTAGACATTCAAGGTTAGACATAAAGAATTATGTTTTTTCAAAGCGTGTTCGTTCTTTGAACTCGTTATATACTGTCAGTATATAGTGTAACGATCGGTGAACGTAGTGAAAACGTTCGGTCGCATATGATGATAATATGCAAATTTAAAACCCATGTACATGTGATGGGGATAAGGGTAGTATATATAAGGCACAGAGACCCATTTAGGGTTGAGTATACTTTTAACTGAATGGATCTGCTGCGTCTTAGGCCCTCGGCTCGTTACAATAGTTATAAGCACATGTGTCACAGACTAGAAGAGCATTTCACCTACCTATAACCGGCATGGAAACGGACACCGGGGGTGCTGTGAAAACATTAAATCATTCATCCGTGTTAAAAAATATCTGAAAAAAACTGCATTATTCTTGTTAGATATCAAGATAAGTCCGCCTGTGTGGTCGAGTGGTTAGAGTCGCTGACTTGAAATCAATGTAACCTCTCACAGGAGGATAGAAGTCTAGTACTGGGACTTCCCATGAGCAATCGTTAGGTAAACTGTCCGCCAGTAAAAATGACCAAAATACGGTTAAAACGGACGTTAACCTCATAATACAACAACTAGATATAAAGATAAGAAAGTCACAAACACAATTTAATGAATGGCAAGAATACCGGAATGAATTAATTAAACTTGCATTGTAGTCTTGCTGCTTGAAAAAGTACATAATTATTTTAGTAGACATTAGGCACAAATACGTTAAAAGTAACGTTAGGAATGTTTTTCGAACATATAACTATGATTTTCACCGATAAGAAACCTATCTTAGTAATATAACAAGTTATTTTACATTAAAATCGATAATGGGCCTTTAATTTTACAATGCATTATAATTTCCCCTATAAAAGGGTAAGTTAGGAGTGGTTCTGCTATATAATTCCTGGGAGTCATTGAAGCCCTGAGTGTATCTATGACGTTTTAGCTAGAGAGACGATCCTAGCTATGATAACATTTAGTAATAGATAAAACTGTTTGAAACCAATGCAAATATAAATGTATGAATTTGATAACTGACAAACCTGTTTATGAAGTTAAGAACCGTGAAAGGAAATGTTAGAACTGCCAAAAACTTTGATCATGTAGGTATTAAGAAATCGTTCTGCCAGACTAATAGTTTGATATCATTATCACGGTTGCAAATATTCCAGCTTACCGGAACTATTTACCATACAGTATCAATATGACCGTGTCAATGACAGAAACGTACAAATGAAAAGTCCTACTAACGGGAGACAACGTGTTAAAGTTTCTAATTGAAAGGTATGGGATTGTAAATGTAAGTGACACACTGGTTTCATTTCTATTCACATTTGTATTAAAGTATTTCAATAGGGTCTTGCAGTTCTAATGTATGATGTTAGGATAATTGCTAACCTCTTTTTTCAACCCTGTAGGCGTATATGTAGCACATCATTCATTGTCTTACTATAGTAATTTTCAATATTATTATCCGGAATACTCAGTAAGATCAATCATCCTATGAAGTTTGACGCCTGTTTGTAATACAGATCTCAAGATATTGAGCGAGAAAGATTTTCAAAGTTCGGGTCACTGTGACCTTGACCTTTGATCCACTGATCCCTTAAACAATAGAGATCAAATACAGGTAGCTGGTAACCTTCTTAGCAAGTTTGATGAAATTTAAATGAACATTTTGAGCTGTATAGTGTTTTCGAGGATACGATATCGGTGTTCTCTGTGACCTTGACCTTTGACCCTCAAACCAAAAAAATAAAAGGGTTCATCTACATGTTGCAGGCAACCATCACAGTAAATTTTATGAAAGTCAAAATAAAACTGTGACCTCTAGAGTGTTATCGAGGAAAAGTTCACGAATATACGGGCGGGCAGACGGTGGACAAATCACCATGGCAGTGGAACGATTTTATAATAAGCGCATGTACTCTTTACAGAGAAGCAATTTATGAAGTGTCACTGAATTCCTGTCATTGGTTTATGAAAAATAACCCGTACATCACTGACAGGGGTACAATAAAACCACAGTGTAAATTGTTACACTTTATATGTTGCTGTATATTTGGTGAATTCCTTTCGGTGTCCGGAGAACTAATATACCGAAATTTGCAAATGTCAAAGGAACAGAATACGTGCGAAGTGTACCCGCACATAAGTACGTGCAGCCGGAACAGTTTTCCTTGATATTGTCTCACTAAATTAGTGTTCCTGAATGATGAATAATGTTTTAACTGCTCGATTATGTACATCGTATTGGAATTAAAACGACTTGATAAAAATAAATATGTATCTGTGTCTTGCCTAAGGACAATACCACAGTGACATTAGTGAGGATCGAACCCGGAACCCTCCAATTCTGTGGAGAACTGCGCCACTGCGGCTCCACAGGAACGTTGAATGATTTCATCCAATTGTTTATCGTAATTAGCATGTGTGATGGTAAACCAAAGTGGTTTAAAAAAATCTCAGTCTAACAAAGTAGTTCCGGTTTTGGTTTTAAATAAACATATATTGGTATAAAAGCTTGCGCTGTTTCATGTCCTAATGGCTTATGTCACAAAAATCCTGTTTGCCAGTAATCTGAATAATATATTATCTCATTGAGCGGTGGGGGAGATCTCTAGACTTCTAAAGAAGTTTTGTTAATGATAGATATTTCATAAAATTAAGTGGTACACCTTGCCTTGTCAAACAAAAAACAAAGTCATTTAGCCTATTTGATTTCAACCTTTTTGTTCTGCTTTGCTACGAGAGGGTCCATCCAGCTAAAATACTGACGCACGCGTTGTAGGCTTTTATGACAGTGTATAATATACAAAAGATACGTACTTTCTTTATTGTGACATTTCTTTTATATAAACCTTCAAAACAATCAATCATCTCACAGGGAGGCATTTAAAACATTTCAAATTTGCACAGGTGTTTGTTGATAGACCATTAAATATAGTCTTTTTGCAAAATATATTTACACATTAACATAAAGACATATTTGTCTGTCACGCAGGACTGAGGTTTCAAGTGCAAAAATAAGTATGAAATCAAGAGACCAAATTATGCTGAGACAGATATCTTTTATTTAGTTTTGCTATTTACATTAAAATTGAACAACTTAAACGTATTTTCTGTAGCTCTCCTGAACTTTCTAAAGGGTCCTCATGAACTGATTGAATATCCGCTGACTTCTTTCAACTTGTGGTACCGTTAATTTCGAAGAAAGGTAACAGTAAATTCCGTATATAACAAACACCTGACTCACTATATCTACGAGAATGTTATATCCATATAGAAGTTTCATATCTCATGAAGAAGAAATCAATCAGACCAAGACAAATTGTTCCTTATATTCGGAATTTCGTTATATCCGGAGTCGTTATATACGTTGATTACTGCAGTAAGCTTGGCTGTAGCTAAAACTTGTTGACTGAAAGTCACATGACTTCAATGCTATCCTTAAAGTCACATAACTTCAATTGTTTTCTCTCAAGATACATGACTTAAATCTTATCACTCAAATCACACGAATTTAATCTTATCCCTCAAGTCACGTGACTTCAGTCTTGTCCTGTCCCAAGCATTGTACGTTCCAGTAATGAAGATATGAAATGGTCAGTAGAAAGTCGTCTGTAAATGTTGCTGACAGACAGTAACGCGTTTTCATATTTGCCGCTTAATTCCGGAAGCTTAATATCAAGAAATTTGATAAATAACAAAATGATTTGTGGAAACCAAGCTGTTTGTAGGCAAATGTCCATACATCCTGAAAACTGATGCTTTTGTATATTTGGGCTCCTTTATCCCCAAACTATGTTTAAAAGTATCAGCCTCTTAATCAGTCGATTTAATGTAAGTGCCTTTTGAGAAAACACATCACTAGGCTGAGTTTGTATCCTGATGTTTACCTGGTTGTTGCTCAGTATGTTTTGAACTTTCACTAGATAATTTTTGAAGAAGTCTCGAAGGGCCAGATTCATGAGATTCTCAATTCTCATATAGGCGATGTTTGGATATATAATTCGACAATTGACAATTCAATGTCCATTACTAATTACAAAAATATATATAATAACATCGTTCACAAGTTTCATATCTCCCTATCTGATTCGTTATGAAATACAACCAGTGACTCATTTCACATATCACCCACACACTACAGGCGGTGCAATTTGGTTGTTCTGAATCTGGAATTGATTACTAGAAGCAGTTCTGAAGTGTTCGGTTAAGCTATTTTACTTCTCAGAAGTTCATACAATTACGCAAGACGTGTGCGGTTTGGTTGTTCTGAAATGATAATTGATTCATACAAGCACTTCTAAAGCGTTTAATTAAACCTTTAAATATCTCTTTTAATATCTCGCAATTAATTTCTGTAATTCCGACTTCAAGCAGAATTTTTGTAGCCACGTGATCAAAAACTTGGCGTCTAGCAGTGTGATCCCTGCAAACGATATTGGTGCATATTTCTTTATTACTTCAGTGATAGATTTTATCACTTCAAAACAGTTTTGGCGTTTTTGATTATCTCCTTAGTGAAGAGCTTAGCTTATTCCAAAAAAAGAAACGTTCGATTCAGAATCAGTTCTGTCACATGGTATTTTGATTCTAGAAACACTAAATCGCACCCGTCGTAGATATCACCACCACTTTCTTTTGACATATCACCCTTCCTTTCTCTTCAAATACCAAACTCATTAATTCGTTACATACTATCTTCACTTATTGACCGCATGTATAAGGAGAGCGACTGAGACTAGCTTTTAATCTCTTGGTACCTTTAAATACTTAAATCCAATCTCATAGATTATTCTTTAAGGAACTCCAGTACCAAAAGAAACAAGTTAAAATGAAGATTGTGAGTTTAATATTTGTTATTATGGCAGCTAGTGAATGTGTCTCGGAGCCTCACTGCTCTAAGTTCCATTACGAAGAGAAACTGCTAGAAAAGATGATAAGAACAGAAATTCTTGTAAAAGAAATAAAAAAGGAAATGGATGTTATACAAACATATGTGAAAGAATCACTAGCCGAGTTGAAAGAAGAAAAAATTCAGTGGACAACAGACATCACAGCCATGCGAGAGAATGGTTTAAAAGAGTTTACTGCGCTACAAGAGAAGGCAAACAGCGAACTGCAGAAAAATATCAATGCTGTCGAGAGTCTCAAAGGTAACCAACACAGTATTACTAACTGATAAAGAACGATTAGAATTTTTATCTGTTTAATCAAACTTTATCAGTTCTTTAGTTTGTTATAGATATTTCCCACATCTACAATATTTACATCCCTTGTTCTCAGTTATCAGCCATTTTGATAGGTAAATATGATAAGCATAAATAGATGCTGGAACTATCTATAGTTTTGGACCAGGTTGTTCCAACTTTGATCTACGATTACGCTAGCAGTCAATAAACTTGAAGGGTTATGTTTCTGAGAGGTCTAAAACATTTAAAGCAAAATATAAATATTCCTCGGGTGTTGTCCTACAATACACATATTTTCAATCAATGGTTAGTTTTGAACAACCGTCTCCTGTTGTTGAGTGAGCTGGAGTACTAAGGCTCATTTTGGGGTTTAGATAAAAGATAGTTAGCAAGACATTAAATTATGAATGAGGTAACAAAGTATTAGAACATTAAATTATACATACTGTATAAAAATATATATGATTTCGCAGTGAGCGTTTCCCCGAAAAATAAAAAAGAAATGAATAAAAAACTGATTTGTTTTCGTGGAGCATGGAGCAACCTTAGTCCAGTGGTAGCGTGTTCGCCTCAGGATTGAAGAGTCCCGAGTTCGATCCCTACCAGTGCCCAAGAAGTGGTAGTGTCCTTAGGCAAGACAAAAATAATTCAATAGTGCCTCTGTCTCGAAAGCGATTAATATAATTTGTAAGAAATTGATTTGCAGTCGAGATTAAAATAATTAGTATATATTAAAACATACACATGTTGTTATACAGAAAATGCAAAACATGCTAGCTTCATTTTATCGACCATTTTGAGAGGATGATACTGTACTTACAGTTAGTGGGAAACCGATCAGTCATAACTGTTTTAGCTATTGCAGAAGTCATAAAAAACAGGCATATTTATTCTTTACATCGTGTTATAAAAAGCCTTTTTTCATACAAGAAAGTTGTCCGTTATGTAGTGAAACTATAAGCGCTAGTAATAATAAATAGCTCAATAAATTATAATATTCATTGTTCAATGTACATGTATTGTTTTTGCAACTTTCTTTCCCATGTCAGAATTTGAAAAAGCTATGGAATACACTCGTAGAGATGAGTTTTATGAAATCAATATCCGTATCGTATGATTATAATGTAATGCCTTTATATATACTTCAGAAAAGATCGTATCACCGAATGTTGCCTTTAGTGCCAAGACTGCTAGAAATACAAGTCCTAGTAACGGCGAAACCATCGTGTTTACAGAGACTCTTCTTAACCTTGGTGAAGCTTACAGTACCGACACTGGAATATTTACAGCCCCGCATGGAGGAACCTACATATTTACCGTTCAGTTATGTGTACACGGTAACAAACAGATTGATTACGGCATGGTTGTCAACGACGTATATAAGAGTATTGCACGATATAATGACAACTACGGGGTATATCGTTCCAGAACTATAACTGCTACTGTAGCTCTGAACTCAGGAGATAATGTCTGGGTCAAAGTAATATATAGAACAAGTGCACCGATCCTGGCTGACAGCAGTACAGGCTACTGGAACATGTTGTCAGGAATTCTAGTTCATGCTGACTAAAATATGAACTACCAGAACCACCAGGACATATTATTTCAAACTGTAAACGGAGCAAAACGGCAAGTTTTATTTATTTGTAAAGGGATCAAACTGACTGGTGTAAATAATTTTCTTGATAGAATATTGACCGACATTTCCAAGGCTGAAATAAATCTTTATACATACAAATGTAGCTACTAAAGGGCTCAAATATTTAGACATATTATAGCAACAGTATACTGTACAGTGAACTCCATTTATAACGAACTCCTTTTGACCATCTAAAAATGTTCCTTATATTCGAAGTTTGTTACATCCGTTCAAAACAAATAAATATAGAAAAATGAAACATATTGGCCTAGAAAATGTGTTCCTTATATCCGGATTTTCGTTATATCCGGAGTCGTTGTATACAGAGTTTCCTGTACTATATTTTATGACACGTTGAATTCATACTGAGGGAGCCTACTCGTATGAATTAGAATCCGAAATAGAAGTTGAAATTCTTTGAAAGGAAGTTTGAATTATACCTTTATAAATTACCATTAATATGCTTCAAATTTTTGGATACTTTTCTTTTTCAAGAAACAATATGCTGACGTAACTGTGTTATCATTCATAAACTTTTGTAATGTAGAAAAAAGTAAAAAATATAAATTGCTTCATAATTGGAAGAACTTGTAGTGTTAAAGATAACATTATGCTCACTTCTTTCCACATTATGTGCATGTAATATTAGTTTTATGTCATTTTAAAAGTATATTGCTGAACTTTTTGTTGTTGTTTTTGTCCAAGCGTCCCAAGCATCATTCCTATAAAATTATTTAAAATTGATGACCAATTGTTTTAAACCTGGGAACTAATTTGAACGAAATTGGTTCAAGGCCATAAAACGCTGCAAACCAATTATTTTAACTTTGAACCTTTGGATTTACGGTTAGGTATTTGTTTTCTATTTGTTGTCATGACAAAATTGGTTGTCATAGAAGCATTGGTTCTCATGGCAAAATGGACTATCCTGGCAGCTTTGGTTGTCGTGGCAGCATTGTTTGTGACCTTGAACTTGGTGGTAGTGTGCCAATACCCTGCCTCCTTGTACGGTGAACTATCCCTATGTCAACTGACATTGAAGCTGTAGTTATAAAGATATAACATGAAAACCAACGACCAAAAATATTTAACCATACAATAGTATAAGAATAGCACCCATGCTGACCTTGACCTTCAATGTTACGAGTTCCACCCTCAAATGTAGTGTGCACATTTGTAGTACTATTCTCACATCCAGTTTCAATAAAACTGGAGCTGTAGTTGCAAAGATATAACAAGAGAACGAAGCTTGGCATAAAACTTTAACCTCATAATAACCTTAATATAGCACTTACGATGGCCATGACCTTTGAGTACTTTTGATGTCTTATGGTCATATATATTCTTTGTAAGTATGATTAGGAGCAGTAACGAAATGGTACACAATAATTTTCGATCCACATCATCATATCATATCGCTTGAAGTTGTACAAAGCGCAGATCGAATTATTTTTATAATAAAACAAACTTCCCTGCCACCCATATATTTGTTTATTATTTATTCTGTGTCATATATTGAATTCGTCCTCTGCACATTTCGACCCGCGCTTTAGGTAAGGTTCAGCGCAAAACACGTATGTCAAAAGTTGTTTTTCGGGGAGTTAACCTATAGTTCCAAGGCCTTCAGCGCACACAGCGCTTTGATTATCATTGGTACCGGATAATCGATATGACCAACGCCCCTAGAAGAGGTTAGTTATTTTAGGTTTTCAAAGGATCGATACCCCTGGTTCTTATACATGCCAGGTTTATAGCACCCATACATTTGACCTCGAATTTTAATTCTCATCCGAAAGACTGTTAAGTAATTTTAGCTGATCAGCCCCGGTAATCGAACCCACAACCCCGAGATTACAAGTCTCGTGCTCTACCTATTGAGCTAACCGGGTTTTATCTCTAACAAATACTTGGCATTTAACTAAAAACACTTAACTACCTTGAATTTTGTGATATCGGTTGTGGTCATATACAGTAAGTTCCTATGTTCTGACTTGGCACTACCTAAAACAGAAACATATACCTTGGAAGACGGAATTCAAATATTAACAATATATCGTTTTTATTCAACAAAATCGTTTTTTACGTCGCTCTCTGTTTTCATCATTGTAGATTTATATCTTACTTTCTGTAAAGTTGTGAGTATCTTCTTCGGTTGCATGGCGATTCACGACAACTTTATCATCTAAATCAAGTATTCTGTTAGCTAAAGACTCTAGCGTACGTTCAGCGTCAGCCATGTTTTTGTCGTTAAATTACGTCACGTTTGTACGTGCACGTCACACTGGTGCAGTTATGTGAAAAAAACCCTGTGCGTGCAAGGCCAAAAACTGATTATACTTCGCGAGGACGGATTTACGATTCAAAAGTGTTAATATATATATAGTGACATAAGTATTTTAGATTAATATTAAACGAAACTTCTAACGCACCACCTGTCCCTTTCCTTTCCTTATTTGTTTAATTATCAACATGCCAGCTTATTTTTAGCTATCAATGCACAAAAGCTATCATGTTTTGCATTTATGAAGACCCAGGGTAGATACGTAGATTCAATGAATTTCAGACTGGTCGAGTAATAACTTGTGTGTAACAATATTCGAATGATAACAGGAGGAGTAATCGAGTTGGAACATAATTACATGTATGTTGTACAGAAAGAGAAAAGCGCGCACTTAGTCCAAAGACCTACACTCAGTTCCAAAAGGAAGTGTGCACTTTGTTTTCTGTGATTTTTCATCGACTACTTTTCTGAAAGCCTATATATTTGGTACCAAAATTGAGATCTGTTTACGTACAATATGGCGAACATTTTAGATTTTGAGTTGCGCTCGTTTTAAGTGGTTGTCTTTAAACGAAAAAGGACGGGGTTTTGAAATATTTAAAATTAAGAAGTGCACACGTTCTTTTGGAACTGAGTGTATATTGCTTAGACGTTTCGTCGCATACTAAGAGAGGTAACTCATGCGAGAATATCGCACCCACATGCTGATGTTATCTCCCTTACCGCTATTTTCCGAGATGATACGTTTGGTTTTGGTCAGATACTCCTATTGTTTTCCCCATTGACTTAAATTATAAATCTAGTCAAAAGGTGACCCTGTATCATACCCACCTATACAGTGTTGACCAATCAGAAATTACTTTTTTCGAACAGATTAGTCTCTCAGACACCAGAAAATGCTTTTTTTTATATGGGGTTGACCAACCCAGTTTTTTACAATTTGGCAAGGGAGACAACCAACCCACTCAGTCAGGTGAGATTTAGGGATCTAAACCGCATGTGTACACCTTCTATTCACATGGCGATTTCAGTGTTATTTATTATGATAACCAATCCTAAAATATTCATTCGCGTGCAGAAGACATTGCATTTTATTTTTCAAATGAGTTTTTTGCATTTGTAAACACAACCTTTTCTACCAATCAGGTAATGTCTCATTTTATCTTACGGTTTTCCCTGTACTTTTTTCAGCCAATCCCTGAGCCGGACTGCAATAGGATCATCTGACCTTTTGCTATTTTCGTATAAGAAACATATTTGTTAAGTATTATGATAATTATCGTTACGGTCATGGTATTATGATTTAATAATACATATGCTATATACATGTAGTAGCACTTTTGTACTTTTTATCCGTCCTCGCGAAATATGATCAGTTTTTGGCCCTGCACGCAGACGGCTTTTATTCACATAACTGCCCTAGGGTGACGTTAACGTAAAGAATATGGTTTATAATAATTCCATATTGTTCGAAATTAACTTAAAATTGCATATGAGTCTACGGTAAAGACTGAGATTTCACCTTTTACCGAATGGAGAGATGAACCCGATCTGATAGCTGGTCAGTATGCCGAGAATAGACAATAAAACAACAGCAAACCAACAATAATATTTTATTATGAAATGACGAATTTAAGTTTACACACTCTTTAATAAGTACAAGTATATGGCAGTTCTTTTTTTAACAATGCTGTCTAAAATACAGCTACATGTATATCCCCCTCCTCAAATATGAACATTGAAGGAAAAAATTTATGTTTCTGAGTACCGTAATTTCCGGACAATAGGCCGTTCACTGTATTGGCCGCACCCATATAAAAGGTAAAGTGTTTGTTTATTATAGCGTTTCCCGTATTTAAAGGGCTAGCCATTCTGACTTATGAGACACCTTCTGTTTGAGCACATATACCTCCCGAATTCTATCCTATTAATGTCAGGCACCAGGCAGGTAGGCATACGGTAACCATTAATTAACTAGCTGGCGGCTCATAAACCGGCCATATCAGAGCGGACGCCTGCTGGTATTCGAACCTTCGACCTCCCGTCGAATTTTAGAACTAAAAATAAACGTATAAGCCGCTCCGGCATATTGGCCGCAGCAGATATGCCGAATATATATTGCAGTTATTTAGGCGTTCAAAACGAGTCGCGCAGAGCAAGTTTGGTCAAATATCCGACATAGTTACATACTTGGCATTTTTTGAAGACGGCACGGGACAGACGAGACGTGATTCCTATATGGAGGATGTGTGTGTAATGATACATTTTAAAACTGATGTCCATGCGTGAACGTTAACCTTTTATTCTCGAAAGTTCTACAATATAGATTTATCGTTTTCCAGACTCACTACAGATAAATTCAACCCCGAACAGAGAGAGGCATTTTAGAAACATCTTATCTTTGTCTTGCCTAAGGACACCACCAACGTGGCACTGGACGGGATCGAGCCCGGAACCCTCATATCCTGAGGAGAAAGCGCTAACACTGCGCGACTGTGGGCTCCACAGGAACGTTGACTGGTTTCATCCAATTCTTTATCTCAACAAGCATGTGTGATAGTGTTTTAATTTAAATCGCAGTGTAACTTTATTAAACAAAGTCTTTCCACCTTTTGCTTTCAATAAAAACAAAAATAATATCAAACAGGGAATGCCACGTACCAAAAACGCAGCCTCCCCAAAACGAGCCCCACAGCACCCAGAAGTGCACACCACCAACACACACACACACGCATATACACACGACACACACATACAATCATGTACACACACACATATACACTACCAACACACATTATATTTGCACAAATGTCACTTATGCTTATGTTACAAAAATCCAGTTAACGAGTAATCTGAATAATTTGTTATTTCGTTGAGCAATGGGGCAGATTTCTAGGCATCTAAAGAAGTTTTGTTAATGATAGATACTTCATAAAATTGAGTGGTATAATTTGTCAAAATCCAAAGTAATTTAGCCTATTTGATTTCGATCTTATCTTTCTGGTTTTCTTAGAGTGGGTCCTCCAGCTAAAATACTGACGCACGCGTTGTAGGTTTTTATGATAGTATATAATAGACAAAAGTACTTGAAATTCTTTATTCTGACATTTATAAATACCTACAAAGCAAACAATTATCTAAGAGGGGGGCAATTTAAACATATCTAATTTCCGCAAGTGTTTGCTGATAAAGCAATTAATATATTCTTTTTGCAAAATATATTTACACACTAACAAAAAGAAATATATGTCTGCCCCATAGGGCTGAACTATCAAGTGCAAACATAAGTACGAAATAAAGAAATCAAATTATGCTGAGACAGATATCTTTAATTTAGTTTTGCTATTTACATTACAATTGAACAACTTAAACGTATTTTCTGTAGCTCTCCTGGACTTTCTAAAGAGTCCTCATGAACTGATTGATTATCCGCTGACTTCTTTCAACTTGTGGTACCGTTAATTTCGAAGAAAGGTAACAGTACACTCCGTATATAGCAAACTCCTGACTCACTATATCTACGAGAATGTTATATCCATATAGAAGTTTCATATCTAATGAAGAATAAATCAATCGGACCAAGAAAAATTGTTCCTTATATCCGGAATTTTGTTATAAGCGGAGTCGTAATATACAGTGTTTACAGAATTAAGCTTGGCTGTAGCTAAAGTTTATTGCCTGAGAGTCACATGATTCAAATCTTATCCATAAAATCACTCGAATTTAATCTTATCCCTCAAGTCACGTCAATTCAATATTGTCCTTCAAGTTATGTACGTTCCAGTGAGGAAACTATGGAATGGCCTGTAGAAAGTCGCCTGTAGATGTTGCTGACTGACAGTAACGCGTTTTTATATTTGCCGCTGAACTCCAAAAGCTAGACGTCAAGTAATTCAATAAATAACTAAATGATTTGTGGAAACCAAGCTGTTTGTAGACACATTTACAAACATCCTGAAAACTTCTGCTTTAGTATAGTTTTGTTCCTTTATCTTTAAATTGTTTGGTGTAAAAGTATCAGCCCCTCAATCCGAAGATTTAATGTAAGGGCCCTTTGAGAAAACACATCACTAGGCTGGGCTTGTATTCTGAAGTTTATCTGGTTGTAACTCAGTAAGTTTCGAACTTTCACTAGATAATTTTTGTGGAGAAGTCTAAAAGGGCCAGATTCATGAGATTCTAAATTCTCATTTAGGCATTTGTACTAACGATTTTGGGATATGTAAATCGAACAATTGACAATTCAATGTCAATAACTAATTACAAAAATGTATATAATAACATCGTTCACAAGTTTGACATCTCCCGCAATGCTTCGTTATGAAATACACCCAGTGACTCATTAAACATATCATTTACACACTACAAGTGGGTCAATTTGGTTGTTCTGAATTTGGAATTGATTCCTAGAAGCATTTCTGAAGTGTTCGGTTGCGCGACTTTACTTCTCGGAACTAATTCCTTCAATTACGCAAGACGTTTGCGATTTGGTTGTTCTGAATTGAGAATTGATTCCTATAAGCACTTTTCACTGTGTTCAATTAAGCCGTAAAATATCTTTTTAACATCTCGCAATTAATTCCTATAATTCCGGGTTTTCAAGCAGAATTGTTGTAGTCACGTGATCAGAAACTGGCGTCCAGTAGCGTGATCCCTGTATTTGGAAACGACATTAATGTATTTGATCACTAGTGCTGAAATCTTTAAAAACAGTTTTGGCTTTTTCGATTATCTCCTTAGAGAAGAGCTTAGATTTTTCCGGATAAAAGAATTGTTCGATTCAGAATCAGTTCCGTCACAAGACATTCTGATTCTAGAAGCACGAACTCGCACCCGTCTTAGATTATCACCACCGCTTTCTTTTGATATATCCTCCTCCCTTTCTCTTCAAATGCCACACTCATTTATTAGTTACATTCTACTTTCACTTATTGACCGCTTGTATAAGGAGAGTGACTAAGACTTGCTTTTAATCTCTTGGTACCTTTAAATACTTAAATCCAATCTCATAGATTATTCTTTGAGGAATTGAGTTTCAAAACGAACGAGTTAAAATGAAGATTGTGTGTTTAATCTTTATTATTCTGGCAGCTAGTGAGTGTGTCTCGGAGCCCCACTGCTCCAAGTTCCACTACGAAGAGAAATTGCTAGAAAAGATGATAAGAACAGAAATCCTTGTAAAAGAAATTAAAAAGGAAATGGATGCTATACAAAAATCTGTGAAAGAATCGCTGGCCGAGTTGAAAGAAGTAAAGATTCAGTGGACAACAGACATCGCAGCCATGCGAGAGAATGGTTTAAAAGAGTTTACTGCGCTACAAGAGAAGGCAAACAGCGAACTGCAGAAAAATATCAATACTGTCGAGAGTCTCAAAGGTAACCAACACAGTATTACTAACTGATATAGAACGAATAGTATTTTTATCTGTTTAATCAAAATTTATCAGTTCTTTAGTTTGTTATAGATATTTCCCACATCTACAATATTTGCATCCCTTGTTCTCAGTTATCAGCCATTTTGATAGGCAAATCTGATAAGCATAAATAGATGCTGGAACTATCTATAGTCTTGGACCTAGTTGTTCCAACTTTAATCTACGATTAAGCTAACAGTCGATAAACTTGAAGGGTTATGTTTCTAAAGAGGTCTAAAAACATTTAAAGCGAAATTTAAATATTCCTCTGGTGTTGTCCTACAATACGCATATTTTCAATCAATGGTTAGTTTCGAACAACAATTTCCTGTTGTTGAATGAGCTGGAGTACTAAGGCTCATTTTGGGGTTTAAATAAAAAATGTTAGCAAGACATTAAATTATGAATGAGGTAACAAAGTATTAGATTATTAAATTATACGTACTGTATAAAAATATAAATGATTTCGCAGTTAGTGTTTCCCCGCAAAATGAAATAGAAGTGAATAAAAAACTAATTCTTTTGGTGGAGCATTGAGCAACCTTAGTGCGGTGGTAGCGCGTTCGCCTCACGATTGAAGAGTCCCGAGTTCGATCCCCATCAGTGCCCAAGAAGTGTAGTGTCCTTATACAAGACAAAAATAGTTCAATATTGCCTATGTCTCGAAAGCGATTAACATAAGTTGTAAGAAATTGATTTGCAATCGAGATTAAAATAATTAGTATATATTATAACATATACATATTGTTATACAGAAAATGCAAAACATGCTAGCTTCATTTTACCGACCATTTTGAGAGGATGATACTGTACTTACAGATAGAGGCAAACCGATCAGTTATAACTGCTTCAGCTATTGCAGAAGTCATGAAAAACAAACATATTTATTCTTTATATCGTGTTATAAAAAGTCATTTTTATACAAGAAAGTTGTCCATTATGAAGTGAAACTATAAGCGCTATTAATAATGAATAGCTTAATAAATTATAATATTCATTGTTCAATGTGCATGTATTGTTTTTGCAACTTCCTTTCCTACGTCAGAATTTTAAGTAATGCAAAAGCTATTGGCTGAGTACATTAATATTCGTATCGTATTATTAAAATGTAATGCCTTTATATATACTTCAGACAAGATCGTATCACCGAATGTCGCCTTTAGTGCCAGATATGTTAGAAATACAAGTCCTAGTGCCGGCAATACCATCGTGTTTAAAGAGACTCTCCTTAAACTTGGTGAAGCTTACAGTACCGACACTGGAATATTCACAGCCCCGCATGGAGGAACCTACATATTTACCGTCCAGTTATGTGTATACGGTAGTAAACAAATTGATTATGGCATAGTTGTTAACGACGTATATAAGAGTATTGCACGATATAATGACAACTACTCGGTATGGCGTTGTCGAAGTTCAACTGCTACTGTAGCTTTGAACTCAGGAGACAATGTCTGGGTCAAAGTAATATACAAATCAAGTGGACAAATCCTGGATGACAGCAGTACAAACTACTGGAACATGTTTTCAGGAATTCTCGTTCACGCTGACTAAAATATGAACTACCAGAACCCCAGAACATTTTATTTAGAACTGTAAACCGAGCAAACTGGCACGGTTCATTTCGAGCTGTAAACCGAGTAAAACGGCACGTTTCATTTAGAACTGTAAACCGAGCAAACTGACTGGTGTAAATAATTTTCTTGATTAAATAATGATTGATATTTCCAAAACTGAAATAAATCTTTATACATGTATATACAAATGTAGCTACTAAAGGGCTAGAATATTTAGACATGTTATAGTAACAGTATACTGTACATTATACTCCGTTTATAACGAACTCTTTTGGACCATTTAAATCTGTTCCTTATATCCGGAGTTTGTAACATCCGTTTAACATTTTCATAACAAATAAAGAAAGAAAATATGTGGGCCTAGAAAATTTGTTCCTTATATCCGGATTTTCGATATATCCGGAGTCGTTATATACGGAGTTTACTGTTCTATATTTTATGACACGTTGAATGCATACTGAGAAAGTCTACGTGTATGAATTATAATCCGAAATAAATAGAAGTTGAAATTCTTTGAAAGGGAACATTGAATTATACCTTTATAAATTACCATTAATTTGCTTCAAATTTTCGGATACTTTTCTTTTTCAAGAAACAATATGCTGACATAATTGTGTTATCATTTATAAACTTTTATAATGTAGAAAAAAGTAAAAGATATAAATTGCTTCATAATTGGAAGAACTTGTAGTGTTAAAGATAACATTATGCTCACTTCTTTCCACATTATGTGCATATAATATTAGTTTTATGTCATTTTAAAAGTATATTGCTGAACTTTTGTTGTTGTTTTTTTGTCCAAGCGTCCCAAGCATCATTCCTATAAAATTATTTAAAATTGATGACCAATTGTTTTAAACCTGGGAACTAATTTGAACGAAATTGGTTCACGGCCATAAAACGCTGCAAACCAATTATTTTAGCTTTGAACCTTTGGATTTACGGTTAGGTATTTGTTTTCTATTTGTTGTCATGGCAAGATTGGTTGTCATAGCAGCAGTGGTTCTCATGGCAAAATTGACTATCATGGCAGCTTTGGTTGTCGTGGCAGCATTGTTTGTGACCTTGAACTTGGTGGTAGTGTGCCAATACCCTGACTTCGTGTACGGTGAACTATCCCTATGTCAACTGACATTGAAGCTGTAGTTATAAAGATATTACATGAAAACCTACACCCTAAATTATTTAACCATACAAAAGTATAAGAATATAGCACCCATGCTGACCTTGACCTTCAATGTTATGAGTAGTTCCACCCTCAAATGTAGTGTGCACATTTGAAGTACTATTCTCACATCCAGTTCAATAAAACTGGAGCTGTAGTTGCAAAGATATAACAAGAGAACGAAGCTTGGCATAAAACTTTAACCTCATAATAACCTTAATATAGCACTTACGATGGCCATGACCTTTGAGTACTTTTGATGTCTTATGGTCATATATATTCTTTGTAAGTATGATTAGGAGCAGTAACGAAATGGTACACAATAATTTTCGATCCACATCATCATATCATATCGCTTAAAGTTGTACAAAGCGCAGATCGAATTATTTTTATTGGCTTAAACAATATATAATGTTGACTATGTGATTACTTTCATTCAACGTACGTTTTATAATAAAACAAACTTCCCTGCCACCCATATATTTGTTTATTATTTATTCTGTGTCATATATTGAATTCGTTCTCTGCACATTTCGACCCGCGCTTTAGGTAAGGTTCGGCGCAAAGCACGTATGTCAAAAGTTGTTTTTCGGGGAGTTAACCTATAGCCCCCAGGCCTTCAGCGCTCACAGCGCTTTGATTATCGTTGGTACCGGATAATCCATATGACCAACGCCCCTAGAAGAGGTTAGTTATTTTAGGTTTTCAAAGGATCAATACCTCTTGTTCTTATACATGCCAGGTTTATAGCACCCATACATTTGACCTCAAATTTTAATTCTCATCCGAAAGACTGTTAAGTAATTTTAGCTGGTCAGCCCCGGTAATCGAACCCATAACCCCGAGATTACAAATCTCGTGCTCTACCTATTGAGCTAACCGGGTTGTATCTCTAACAAATACTTGGCATTTAACTAAAAAAACTTAACTACCTTGAATTTTGTGATATTGGTTGTGGTCATATACAGTAAGTTCCCATGTTCTGACTTGGCACTACCTAAAACAGAAACATATACCTTGGAAGACGGAATTCAAATAATTAACAATATATCGTTTTTATTCAACAAAATCTTTTCTTACGCCGCTCTCTGTTTTCATCATTGTAGATTTATATCTTACTTTCTGTAAAGTTGTGAGTATCTTCTTCGGTTATATGGCGATTCACGACAACTTTATCATCTAAATCAAGTATTCTGTTAGCTAAAGACTCTTGCCTACGTTCAGCGTCAGCCATGTTTTTGTCGTTAAATTACGTCACGTTTGTACGTGCACGTCACACTGGTGCAGTTATGTGAAAAAAGCCCTGTGCGTGCAAGGCCAAAAACTGATTATACTTCTCGAGGACGGATTTACGATTCAAAAGTGTTAATATATATAGTAACATAAGTATTTAAGATAAATATTAAACGAAACTTCTAACGCACCACCAGTTCCTTTCCTTTCCTTATTTATTTAATTATCAACATGCCAGCTTATTTTTAGCTATCAATGCACAAAAGCTATCATGTTTTGCATATCTGAAGACCCAGGGTAGATACGTCCATTTAATGAATTTCAAACTGGTCGAGTTATAACTTGTGTGTAACAATATTCGAATGATAACAGGAGAAGTAACCGAGCTGGAACATAATTACATGTATGTTGTACAGAAAGAGAAAAGCGCGCACTTAGTCCAAAGACCTACACTCAGTTCCAAAAGAAAGTGTGCACTTTGTTTTCTGTGATTTTTCATCGACTACTTTTCTGAAAGCCTATATATTTTGTACCAAAATTGAGATCTGTTTACGTACAATATGCCGAACATTTTAGATTTTGAGTTGCGCTCCTTTTAAGTGGTTGTTTTTAAACGAGAAAGGACGGGGTTTTAAAATATTTAAAATTAAGAAGTGCACACTTTCTTTTGGAACTGAATGTATATTGCTTAGACGTTTCGTCGCATACTAAGAGAGGTAACTCATGCGAGAATATCGCACACACATGCTGATGTTATCTCCCTTACCGCTATTTTTCGAGATGATACGTTTGGTTTTGGTCAGATACTCCTATTGTTTTCCCCATTGACTTACATTATAAATCTAGTCAAAAGGTGACCCTGTATCATACCCACCTATAGCTATAGAGTGTTGACCAATGAAATTACTTTTTTCGAACAGATTAGTCTCTCAGATACCAGAAAATGCTGTTTTTATATGGGGTTGACCAACCCAGTTTTTTTACAATTTGGCAATGGAGACAACCACCCACTCTAAACCGCATGTGTACACCTTCTATTCACATGGCGATTTCAGCGTTATTTATTATGATAACCGATCCTAAAATATTCATTCGCGTGCAAAAGACATTGCATTTTATTTTTCAAATGAGTTTTTTTGCATTTGTAAACACAACCTTTTCTATCAATCAGGTAATGTCTCATTTCATCTTACGGTTTTCCCTGTACTTTTTTCAGCCAATCCCTGAGCCGGACTGCAATAGGATCATCTGACCTTTTGCTATTTTCGTATTAGAAACATATTTGTTAAGTATTATGATGATTATTACATGTAGTAGCACTTTTGTACAGATAAATTTTTTTATCCGTCATCGCGAAATATGATCGGTTTTTGGCCATGCACGCACAGGGCTTTTATTCACATAACTGCCCTAGGGTGACATTAACGTAAAGAATATGGTTTATAATAATTCCATATTGTTCGAAATCAACTTAAAATTGCATATGAGTCTACGGTAAAGACTGAGATTTCACCTTTTACCGAATGGAGAGATGAACCCGATCTGATAGCTGGTCAGTATGCCGAGAATAGACAATAAAACAACAGCAAGCCAACAATAATATTTTATTATGAAATGACGAATTTAAGTTTACACACTCTTTAATAAGTACAAGTATATGGCAGTTCTTTTTTTAACAATGCTGTCTAAAATACAGCTACATGTATATCCCCCGCCTCAAATATGAACATTGAAGGAAAAAAATAATGTTTATGAGTACCGTAATTTCCGGACAATAGGCCGTTCACTGTATTGGCCGCACCCATATAAAAGGTAAAGTGTTTGTTTATTATAGCGTTACCCATATTTAAAGGGCTAGCCATTCTGACTTATGAGACACCTTCTGTTTGAGCACATATACCTCCCGAATTCTATCCTATTAATGTCAGGCACCAGGCAGGTAGGCATACGGTAACCATTAATTAACTAGCTGGCGGCTCATTAACCGGCCATATCAGAGCGGACCCCTGCTGGTATTCGAACCTTCGACCTCCCGTCGAATTTTAGAACTAAAAATAAACGTATAAGCCGCTCCGGCATATTGGCCGCAGCAGATATGCCCAATATATATTGCAGTTATTTAGGCGTTCAAAACGAGTCGCGCAGAGCAAGTTTGGTCAAATATCCGACATAGTTACATACTTGGCATTTTTTGAAGACGGCACGGGACAGACGAGACGTGATTCCTATATGGAGGATGTGTGTGTAATGATACATTTTAAAACTGATGTCCATGTGTGAACGTTAACCTTTTATTCTCGAAAGTTCTACAATATAGATTTATCGTTTTCCAGACTCACTACAGATAAATTCAACCCCCGAACAGAGAGAGGCATTTTAGAAACATCTTATCTTTGTCTTGCCTAAGGACACCACCAACGTGGCACTGGTGGGGATCGAGCCCGGAACCCTCATATCCTGAGGAGAAAGCGCTAACACTGCGCGACTGTGGGCTCCACAGGAACGTTGACTGGTTTCATCCAATTCTTTATCTCAACAAGCATGTGTGATAGTGTTTTAATTTAAATCTCAGTGTAACTTTATTAAACAAAGTCTTTCCACTTTTTGCTTTCAATAAACATTATATTTGCACAAATGTCACTAATGCTTATGTTACAAAAATCCAGTGAACGAGTAATCTGAATAATTTGTTATACCGTTGAGCAATGGGGCAGATTTCTAGACATCTAAAGAAGTTTTGTTAATGATACATACTTCATAAAATTGAGTGGTATAATTTGTCAAAATCCAAAGTAATTTAGCCTATTTGATTTCGATCTTATCTTTCTGGTTTTCTTAGAGTGGGTCCTCCAGCTAAAATACTGACGCACGCGTTGTAGGTTTTTATGATAGTATATAATAGACAAAAGTACTTGAAATTCTTTATTCTGACATTTATAAATACCTACAAAGCAAACAATTATCTAAGAGGGGGCAATTTAAACATATCTAATTTCCACAAGTGTTTGCTGATAAAGCAATTAATATATTCTTTTTGCAAAATATATTTACACACTAACAAAAAGAAATATATGTCTGCCCCATAGGGCTGAACTATCAAGTGCAAACATAAGTACGAAATAAAGAAATCAAATTATGCTGAGACAGGTATCTTTAATTTAGTTTTGCTATTTACATTACAATTGAACAACTTAAACGTATTTTCTGTAGCTCTCCTGAACTTTCTAAAGGTTCCTCATGAACTGATTGATTATCCGCTGACTTCTTTCAACTTGTGGTACCGTTAATTTCGAAGAAAGGTAACAGTAAACTCCGTATATAACGAACTCCTGACTCACTATATCTACGAGAATGTTATATCCATATAGAAGTTTCATATCTAATGAAAAAGAAATCAATCGGACCAAGAAAAATTGTTCCTTATATCCGGAATTTTGTTATAAGCGGAGTCGTAATATACAGTGTTTACTGAATTAAGCTTGGCTGTAGCTAAAGCTTATTGCCTGAGAGTCACATGATTCAAATCTTATCCATAAAATCACTTGAATTTAATCTTATCCCTCAAGTCACGTCACTTCAATATTGTCATTCAAGTTATGTACGTTCCAGTGAGGAAACTATGGAATGGCCTGTAGAAAGTCGCCTGTAGATGTTGCTGACTGACAGTAACGCGTTTTTATATTTGCTGCTGAACTCCAAAAGCTAGACGTCAAGTAATTCAATAAATAACTAAATAATTTGTGGAAACCAAGCTGTTTGTAGACACATTTACAAACATCCTGAAAACTTCTGCTTTAGTATAGTTTTGTTCCTTTATCTTTAAATTGTTTGGTGTAAAAGTATCAGCCCCTCAATCCGAAGATTTAATGTAAGGGCCCTTTGAGAAAACACATCACTAGGCTGGGCTTGTATTCTGAAGTTTATCTGGTTGTAACTCAGTAAGTTTCGAACTTTCACTAGATAATTTTTGTGGAGAAGTCTAAAAGGGCCAGATTCATGAGATTCTAAATTCTCATTTAGGCATTTGTACTAACGATTTTGGGATATGTAAATCGAACAATTGACAATTCAATGTCAATAACTAATTGCAAAAATGTATATAATAACATCGTTCACAAGTTTGATATCTCCCGCAATGCTTCGTTATGAAATACACCCAGTGACTCATTAAACATATCACTTACACACTACAAGTGGGTCAATTTGGTTGTTCTGAATTTGGAATTGATTCCTAGAAGCATTTCTGAAGTGTTCGGTTGCGCGACTTTACTTCTCGGAACTAATTCCTTCAATTACGCAAGACGTTTGCGATTTGGTTGTTCTGAATTGAGAATTGATTCCTATAAGCACTTTTCACTGTGTTCAATTAAGCCGTAAAATATTTTTTTAACATCTCGCAATTCATTCCTATAATTCCGGTTTTCAAGCAGAATTGTTGTAGTCACGTGATCAGAAACTGGCGTCCAGTAGCGTGATCCCTGTATTTGGAAACGACATTAATGTATTTGATCACTAGTGCTGAAATCTTTAAAAACAGTTTTGGCTTTTTCGATTATCTCCTTAGAGAAGAGCTTAGATTTTTCCTGATAAAAGAATTGTTCGATTCAGAATCAGTTCCGTCACAAGACATTCTGATTCTAGAAGCACGAACTCGCACCCGTCTTAGATATCACCACCGCTTTCTTTTGACATATCCTCCTCCCTTTCTCTTCAAATGCCACACTCATTTATTAGTTACATTCTACTTTCACTTATTGACCGCTTGAATAAGGAGAGCGACTAAGACTTGCTTTTAATCTCTTGGTACCTTTAAATACTTAAATCCAATCTCATAGATTATTCTTTGAGAAATTGAGTTTCAAAACGAACGAGTTAAAATGAAGATTGTGTGTTTAATCTTTATTATTCTGGCAGCTAGTGAGTGTGTCTCGGAGCCCCACTGCTCCAAGTTCCACTACGAAGAGAAACTGCTAGAAAAGATGATAAGAACAGAAATCCTTGTAAAAGAAATTAAAAAGGAAATGGATGCTTTACAAAAATCTGTGAAAGAATCGCTGGCCGAGTTGAAAGAAGAAAAGATTCAGTGGACAACAGACATCGCAGCCATGCGAGAGAATGGTTTAAAAGAGTTTACTGCGCTACAAGAGAAGGCAAACAGCGAACTGCAGAAAAATACCAATACTGTCGAGAGTCTCAAAGGTAACCAACACAGTATTACTAACTGATATAGAACGAATAGTATTTTTATCTGTTTAATCAAAATTTATCATTTCTTTAGTTTGTTATAGATATTTCCCACATCTACAATATTTACATCCCTTGTTCTCAGCTATCAGCCATTTTGATAGGCAAATCTGATAAACATAAATAGATGCTGGAACTATATATAGCCTTGGACCTAGTTGTTCCAACTTTAATCTACGATTAAGCTAACAGTCGATAAACTTGAAGGGTTATGTTTCTAAAGAGGTCTAAAAACATTTAAAGCGAAATTTAAATATTCCTCTGGTGTTGTCCTACAATACGCATATTTTCAATCAATGGTTAGTTTCGAACAACAATTTCCTGTTGTTGAATGAAATGGAGTACTAAGGCTCATTTTGGGGTTTAAATAAAAAATTGTTAGCAAGACATTAAATTATGAATGAGGTAACAAAGTATTAGATTATTAAATTATACGTACTGTATAAAAATATAAATGATTTCGCAGTTAGTGTTTCCCCGCAAAATGAAATAGAAGTGAATAAAAAACTAATTCTTTTGGTGGAGCATTGAGCAACCTTAGTGCGGTGGTAGCGCGTTCGCCTCACGATTGAAGAGTCCCGAGTTCGATCCCCATCAGTGCCCAAGAAGTGGTAGTGTCCTTATACAAGACAAAAATAGTTCAATATTGCCTATGTCTCGAAAGCGATTAACATAAGTTGTAAGAAATTGATTTGCAATCGAGATTAAAATAATTAGTATATATTAAAACATATACATGTTGTTATACAGAAAATGCAAAACATGCTAGCTTCATTTTACCGACCATTTTGAGAGGATGATACTGTACTTACAGATACAGGGAAACCGATCAGTCATAACTGTTTTAGCCATTGCAGATGTCATAAAAACAAGCATATTTATTCTTTACATCGTGTTATAAAAAGTCTTTTTTATACAAGAAAGTTATCCGTTCTGTAGTGAAACTATGAGCGCTAGTAATAATAAATAGCTCAATAAGTTATAATATTCATCGTTAAATGAACATGTATTGTTTTTGCAACTTTCTTTCCTATGTCAGAATTTGAATTTGCACGAAAACTATGGAATACATTCGTAGGACTGAGTTTTATGAAATTAATATCCGTATCGTATTATTATAATGTAATGCCTTTATATATACTTCAGACAAGATCGTATCACCGAATGTTGCCTTTAGTGCCAAGATTGCAAGAAATACAATTCCTAGTGCCGGCGACACCATCGTGTTTAAAGAGACTCTCCTTAACCTTGGTGAAGCTTACAGTACCGACACTGGAATATTCACAGCCTCGCATGGAGGAACCTACATATTTACCGTCCAGTTATGTGTACTCGGTAACAAAAGAATTTGTCATGGCATAGTTGTTAACGACGTATATAAGAGTAAAGCACGATATAAGGACAACTTTGGGTCAACTCATTGCCGAAGTTCAACTGCTACTGTAGCTCTGAACTCAGGAGATAATGTCTGGGTCAAAGTAGTAGACACATCAAGTGGATACAGCCTGCATGACAGCAGTTCAGCCTTCTGGAACATGTTTTCAGGGATTCTCGTTCACGCTGAGTGAAATATTCGATCAGAACATTTTCATTTAGAGTGTGTGGTTCATAGTCTCAATACTGAAATCAATCTTTATTAATGATCATTTAAGTCTTTTTAATTTTCATATACTTTTTGAAAAATAATTTCATGAAATATGCTTCACATTTTTCTGCACAGATTGTGTGTTGATCAGACTTCATATTCTTAGTAAACAAACCTGTACAAACTGTGATCCAGGATAAACACTTGTTGAAATTCCTTCAAATGATCATTGACTCATATCTTTATACATCATAACCCAATGCTTTAAATGTTCGGGTAGTTGTCATTTTGCAAGTATACTGATATAAATGATTGTACTACTGGTAAGTTATTAATATATTTTTAACACTTCAGATACATGTACTCCTAAATCGATAATAACTTTCCGAAGAAAGTAATGCCAGAATTGTGTTCAATTTATTCTAAACAAGTATTGAGTTTACATTTCTTTCATATGTAACTATACATGTACTGTTTCCATTGATGAATTTTAATAATATGAACAACAAAGTTGCGGAATTTCATAATTGATTTTTAGAAAAGATTTTCAGACTACATTCAGCTCAGTTCAAGCTAGATATGTGTGTTGAATATCATATAATTAAAAAAAAACAATTGTCGGATTGTTATTGTTGTTTTATTATCAATAAATCCGAAGACAATGTAAAACACCGAACCTGGGCCACTTCTCTTCCCTTCTGTATTAATGAATAATTCTAGACGCTGAAAAGATTTGATTGGTCCTGGTGAAAAAACCGTCGTTATTCAAAGAAGTTTTATTGTAGATGAATAGTATACATTGTCCCTGCTGGTTTGTATATGCAGGTGATCTTTAACACTATATTTTCCGGACAGTCTTAGCATAGCAGTTGAAGTGTTAGCTAGAATCAGTGAATAGTGGTAAAGGGGGCCTAAAAGTGCACATTTGTTTTAAATTAACGTTTCGGCCAAAACCGGAACATGAGCGCAAGGAGCACTTATATCTTCCGGTGAGTTAGAAAGTGTATGTAATGAAACAAAATACTCATTAATTTCATTTTAAAAGTGTTTTTAGCTCTTGTTGTAATACGATGTACTGCACGGTACCACTAAGTCCTCTTTATAGTTCGATGCCTGTTAGACATTCAAGGTTGGACATAAAGAATGATATTTTTTCAAAGCGTGTTCGTTCTTTGAACTCGTTATATACTGTCAGTATATAGTTGTAAGCACATGTGTCACAGACTAGAAGAGCATTTCACCTATCTGTAACGGGCATGGAAACAGACATCGGGAGTGCGGTAAAAAACTTAAATTATTCATCTGTGTTCAAAAAGGACATCTGATAAAACCTGCATTAAACTGATAGATATCAAGATAAGTCCGCCTGTGTGGTCGAGTGGTTATAGTCGCAGACTTGAAATCAATATACCTCTCACAGGAGGATATAAGTCTAGTACTGGGACTTACCAGGAGCAATTGTTAGGTAAAATGTCCGCCAGTAAAAAAGACCAAAATACGGTTAAAACGGACGTTAAACTCATAGCACAACAACTAAATATAACGATAAGAAAGTCAATTTAATGAATGGCCAGAATACCGGAATAAATTAATTAAACCTGCATTGTAGCCTTGCCGCTTGAAAACGTACATAATTATTTTAGTAGACATTAGGCACAAATAAGTAAAAAGTAACGTTAGAAATGTTTTTTGAAGAAATAACGATGATTTTCACCGATAAGAAACCTATCTTAGTAATAAAACTAGTTATTTCACAGTCAAATCGCTAATGGGCACTTAATATTACAATGCATTATAATTTCCCCTATAAAAAGGTAAGTTAGGAGTGGTTCTGCTATATAATTCCTGGGAGTCATTGAAGCCCTGAGTGTATCTATGACGTTTTAGCTAGAGAGACGATCCTAGCTATGATAACATTTAGTAATAACTGTTTCAAACCCATGCAAATATAAATGTATGAATTTGATAACTGACAAACATTTTTATGAAGTTAAGAACAGTGAAAGGAAAATGTTAGGACTGTCAAAAACTGTGATCATGTAGGTATTAAGAAATCGTTTTGCGAAACAAATAGTTCAATCTCATCATCACGTTTGATATCATTATCACAGCTGCAAATATTCAAGCTTACCGGAACTGTTTACCATACAGTATAAATATAACCGTGTCAATGACAGAAACGTACGAATGAAAAGTCCTACTAACGGGAGACAACGTGCTAAAGTTTCTAATTGAAAGGTATGGGATTGTAAATAAAAGTGACACACTGGTTTCATTTCTATTCACATTTGTATTAAAGTATTTCAATAAGGACTTGTAGTTCTAATGTATGATCTTACTATTTTCAACCCTGTAGGCGTATATAAACATAGCACACCATTCATTGTCTTACTATAGCAATGTCCAATATCATTATCCGGAAACGTTGTTATATACCCATGAATGAAATAGATTTAATCCCAAGTGTGATATAGGCTTTAAGTTTGTGATAATTGATCCATCAATATAATGTACAAGTTACAGACCGAACACGCGCAGCCTTAAACTGTTCTACACTCAGAAGAGGGCTAATATTTTGCGAGGGTAAAATTTACCGCTAAATTAATGTGTACATAAAGAATAAAGCTTCTACACTTTGCACATCTTTATTTCACAGACTGATATGTGCATCTTCTCTAGCTAGTGAAGTTCCCATGAAGATTTATTGAATAACAGCCTAAGGTTGCAGAGAAATAGCGCTGACACAAACGTATACAAAAAGGTTATCAAAGGGCAATAACTACTTGAAAAATCATTGAACTAGAACATAATGCTTATATGCGCATCCCCTCTTGGTTAGTTTATGCAGTTTCGTTGAATTCATGACAAATAGCCCGGATGACAATGCGCAAAAGTGCTATATATATCATATGGCAATAATTCAGGGAGAAACAATGATGCGCATCTCCTTTTATTAAAAAGCTCCCTTGTTGAATTCAACCGTGTGGTTTTTAAGAAATTGCCTAAACACGAAAGTTTATGAAAACGTTATCAGAAGGTAATAACTTCATGAACAATGTATCGCTGGACTGGACTGGACTGAACTGCTCTGAGTAAAGTTCTGTGAAAAGCTTTTGAAATGTAATTCAGAAAAAGCTAACAGAGGTCACTGTGACGTTGACCATGACCTACTGACTCCAAAATCAGTAGGGATCATCAACTCAGAAAGATCAATCATCTTTTTAAATTTGAAGACTGTTAAAATAATTTTTAAAGTTCGGGTCACTGTAACCTTAACCTTTGACCCACTGACCCTAAAAAGGACTAGATATCGTTACTCAGTAAAATCAATCATCCTATGAAGTTTGACCCCTGTTTGTTATACAGATCTCAAGATATTGAGCGGGAAAGATTTTCAAAATTCGGGTCACTGTGACCTTGACCTTTGACCCACTGAACCCTTAAACAATAAAGATCATCTACAGGTTGCTTGTAACCTTCTTAGCAAGTTTGATGAAATTTAAATAAAAATAAGACCTGTAGAGTGTTTTCAAGGATACGATATCGGAGTTCACTGTGACCTTGACCTTTGACCCCCTAACCAAAAAAATAAAAGGTTTCATCTACATGTTGCAGGCAAACATAACAGTAACGTTTATCAAAGTCAATCGAGTAAAAAGTCACGGACAGATAGGCGGACAGACGATGAACAAATCAACATGGCAGTGGAACGATTTGATAATATGCGCATGTACTCTTTACAGAGAAGCAATTTATTAAGTTTCACTGAATTCCTGTCAGTGGTTTATGAGAAATTACCCGTACATTACTGACAGGGGTACAATAAAACCACAGATTAAATTGTTACACTTTATATGTTGTTGTTAATTTCGTGAATTCCTTTCGGTGTCCGGAGTACTAATATACCGAAAACTGCAAATGTCAAAGGAACAGAACACGTGCGAAGTGTACCCGCCCATAAGTACGTGCAGCCGGAACAGTATTCCTTGATATTGTTTCACTAAATTAGTGTTCCTGAATGATGAATAATGTTTTTAACTGCTCGATTATGAACATCGTATTGGAATTAAAACGACTTGATAAAAATAAATATGTATCTGTGTCTTGCCTAAGGACAATACCACAGTAAAATTAGTGAGGATCGAACCCGGAACCCTCCAATCCTGTGGAGAACTGCGCCACTGCGCCTCCACAGGAACGTTGAATGATTTCATCCAATTGTTTATTGTAATTAGCATGTGTGATGGTAAACCAAAGTGGTTTAAAAAAATCTCAGTCTAACAAAGTAGTTCCGGTTTTGGTTTTAAATAAACATATATTGGTATAAAAGCTTGCGCTGTTTCATGTCCTAATGGCTTATGTCACAAAAATCCTGTTTGCCAGTAATCTGAATAATATATTATCTCATTGAGCGGTGGGGGAGATCTCTAGACTTCTAAAGAAGTTTTGTTAATGATAGATATTTCATAAAATTAAGTGGTACACCTTGCCTTGTCAAACAAAAAACAAAGTCATTTAGCCTATTTGATTTCAACCTTTTTGTTCTGCTTTGCTACGAGAGGGTCCATCCAGCTAAAATACTGACGCACGCGTTGTAGGCTTTTATGACAGTGTATAATATACAAAAGATACGTACTTTCTTTATTGTGACATTTCTTTTATATAAACCTTCAAAACAATCAATCATCTCACAGGGAGGCATTTAAAACATTTCAAATTTGCACAGGTGTTTGTTGATAGACCATTAAATATAGTCTTTTTGCAAAATATATTTACACATTAACATAAAGACATATTTGTCTGTCACGCAGGACTGAGGTTTCAAGTGCAAAAATAAGTATGAAATCAAGAGACCAAATTATGCTGAGACAGATATCTTTTATTTAGTTTTGTTATTTACATTACAATTGAACAACTTAAACGTATTTTCTGTAGCTCTCCTGAACTTTCTAAAGGGTCCTCATGAACTGATTGATTATCCGCTGACTTCTTTCAACTTGTGGTACCGTTAATTTCGAAGAAAGGTAACAGTAAATTCCGTATATAACAAACACCTGACTCACTATATCTACGAGAATGTTATATCCATAGAGAAGTTTCATATCTGATGAAGAAGAAATCAATCAGACCAAGACAAATTGTTCCTTATATTCGGAATTTCGTTATATCCGGAGTCGTTATATACGTTGATTACTGCAGTAAGCTTGGCTGTAGCTAAAACTTGTTGATTGAAAGTCACATGACTTCAATGCTATCCTTAAAGTCACATAACTTCAATTGTTTTCTCTCAAGATACATGACTTAAATCTTATCCCTCAAATCACACGAATTTAATCTTATCCCTCAAGTCACGTGACTTCAGTCTTGTCCTGTCCCAAGCATTGTACGTTCCAGTAATGAAGATATGAAATGGTCAGTAGAAAGTCGTCTGTAAATGTTGCTGACAGACAGTAACGCGTTTTCATATTTGCCGCTTAATTCCGGAAGCTTAATATCAAGAAATTTGATAAATAACAAAATGATTTGTGGAAACCAAGCTGTTTGTAGGCAAATGTCCATACATCCTGAAAACTGATGCTTTTGTATATTTGGGCTCCTTTATCCCCGAACTATGTTTAAAAGTATCAGCCTCTTAATCAGTCGATTTAATGTAAGTGCCTTTTGAGAAAACACATCACTAGGCTGGGTTTGTATCCTGATGTTTACCTGGTTGTTGCTCAGTATGTTTTGAACTTTCACTAGATAATTTTTGAAGAAGTCTCGAAGGGCCAGATTCATGAGATTCTCAATTCTCATATAGGCGATGTTTGGATATATAATTCGACAATTGACAATTCAATGTCCATTACTAATTACAAAAATATATATAATAACATCGTTCACAAGTTTCATATCTCCCTATCTGATTCGTTATGAAATACAACCAGTGACTCATTTCACATATCACCCACACACTACAGGCGGGTGCAATTTGGTGTTCTGAATCTGGAATTGATTACTAAAAGCAGTTCTGAAGTGTTCGGTTAAGCTATTTTACTTCTCAGAAGTTCATACAATTACGCAAGACGTGTGCGGTTTGGTTGTTCTGAAATGATAATTGATTCATACAAGCACTTCTAAAGCGTTTAATTAAAACCAAAAATAATATCAAACAGGGAATGCCACGTACCAAAAACGCAGCCTCCCCAAAACGAGCCCACAGCACCCAGAAGTGCACACCACCAACACACACACACACACACACACACACGCACACACACACGGCACACACACACAATCATGTACACACACACATATACACTACCAACACACACTAGCATACAAAGCAAACACACGAGGACAAAACGAACAATTAAAGGAACACAGTGGGGCACCGCCTTGGAACGGTCAGTGGCAAAAACACCACTGGGGAGCTTAAACCGGTTTATGGTGCGCACCCAACCTCACTCTTACCCCCACCATGTTCCAAAGTCACAGGACAGTGTAAATAAAAGTAATCCCTGCTAGGTGAATCTCTAACAACACGCAATGGAAACAAAAGGCATGGCATGTAAAACACAAAAATGCTCGTGTAAAAATATATAAAAAGCAAACCTTGAGAACCAAAAAACGTATGTACTCAATGCTTTTGCAGAAGGCAGAGCACCAAGAGAAACACCCTTAAGGGCCCGACGAAACAGGCCAGAGGACAGAAATCAAAACAGTTTCGTCCCAGTGGGATTTAAAAACTGCCCATCACAGAGTCCTCCCCCTCTTCCGTCAGACACAATCAAAGAGGGAAGCATAGCGTCCAACTGTAAACGGGTTGAACACCAAACATGCGGTGTTTAAAACCTTTAAATATCTCTTTTAATATCTCGCAATTAATTTCTGTAATTCCGACTTCAAGCAGAATTGTTGTAGCCACGTGATCAAAAGCTTGGCGTCTAGCAGTGTGATCCCTGCAAACGATATTGGTGCATATTTCTTTATTACTTCAGTGATAGATTTTATCACTTCAAAACAGTTTTGGCGTTTTTGATTATCTCCTTAGTGAAGAGCTTAGCTTATTCCAAAAAAAGAAACGTTCGATTCAGAATCAGTTCTGTCACATGGTATTTTGATTCTAGAAACACTAAATCGCACCCGTCGTAGATATCACCACCACTTTCTTTTGACATATCACCCTTCCTTTCTCTTCAAATACCAAACTCATTAATTCGTTACATACTATCTTCACTTATTGACCGCATGTATAAGGAGAGCGACTGAGACTAGCTTTTAATCTCTTGGTACCTTTAAATACTTAAATCCAATCTCATAGATTATTCTTTAAGGAACTCCAGTACCAAAAGAAACAAGTTAAAATGAAGATTGTGTGTTTAATATTTGTTATTATGGCAGCTAGTGAATGTGTCTCGGAGCCTCACTGCTCTAAGTTCCATTACGAAGAGAAACTGCTAGAAAAGATGATAAGAACAGAAATTCTTGTAAAAGAAATAAAAAAGGAAATGGATGCTATACAAACATATGTGAAAGAATCATTAGCCGAGTTGAAAGAAGAAAAAATTCAGTGGACAACAGACATCACAGCCATGCGAGAGAATGGTTTAAAAGAGTTTACTGCGCTACAAGAGAAGGCAAACAGCGAACTGCAGAAAAATATCAATGCTGTCGAGAGTCTCAAAGGTAACCAACACAGTATTACTAACTGATAAAGAACGATTAGAATTTTTATCTGTTTAATCAAACTTTATCAGTTCTTTAGTTTGTTATAGATATTTCCCACATCTACAATATTTACATCCCTTGTTCTCAGTTATCAGCCATTTTGATAGGTAAATATGATAAGCATAAATAGATGTTGGAACTATCTATAGTCTTGGACCTAGTTGTTCCAACTTTGATCTACGATTACGCTAGCAGTCGATAAACTTGAAGGGTTATGTTTCTGAAGAGGTCTAAAACATTTAAAGCAAAATATAAATATTCCTCTGGTGTTGTCCTACAATACACATATTTTCAATCAATGGTTAGTTTTGAACAACCGTCTCCTGTTGTTGAGTGAGCTGGAGTACTAAGGCTCATTTTGGGGTTTAGATAAAAGATAGTTAGCAAGACATTAAATTATGAATGAGGTAACAAAGTATTAGAACATTAAATTATACATACTGTATAAAAATATATATGATTTCGCAGTGAGCGTTTCCCCGAAAAATAAAAAAGAAATGAATAAAAAACTGATTTGTTTTCGTGGAGCATGGAGCAACCTTAGTGCAGTGGTAGCGTGTTCGCCTCAGGATTGAAGAGTCTCGAGTTCGATCCCTACCAGTGCCCAAGAAGTGGTAGTGTCCTTAGGCAAGACAAAAATAATTCAATAGTGCCTCTGTCTCGAAAGCGATTAATATAATTTGTAAGAAATTGATTTGCAGTCGAGATTAAAATTATTAGTATATATTAAAACATATACATGTTGTTATACAGAAAATGCAAAACATGCTAGCTTCATTTTATCGACCATTTTGAGAGGATGATACTGTACTTACAGTTAGTGGGAAACCGATCAGTCATAACTGTTTTAGCTATTGCAGAAGTCATAAAAACAAGCATATTTATTCTTTACATCGTGTTATAAAAAGCCTTTTTTTCATACAAGAAAGTTGTCCGTTATGTAGTGAAACTATAAGCGCTAGTAATAATAAATAGCTCAATAAATTATAATATTCATTGTTCAATGTACATGTATTGTTTTTGCAACTTTCTTTCCCATGTCAGAATTTGAAAAAGCTATGGAATACACTCGTAGAGATGAGTTTTATGAAATCAATATCCGTATCGTATGATTATAATGTAATGCCTTTATATATACTTCAGAAAAGATCGTATCACCGAATGTTGCCTTTAGTGCCAAGACTGCTAGAAATACAAGTCCTAGTAACGGCGAAACCATCGTGTTTACAGAGACTCTTCTTAACCGTGGTGAAGCTTACAGTACCGACACTGGAATATTTACAGCCCCGCATGGAGGAACCTACATCTTTACCGTTCAGTTATGTGTACACGGTAACAAACAGATTGATTACGGCATGGTTGTCAACGACATATATAAGAGTATTGCACGATATAATGACAACTACGGGGTATATCGTTCCAGAACTATAACTGCTACTGTAGCTCTGAACTCAGGAGATAATGTCTGGGTCAAAGTAATATATAGAACAAGTGCACCGATCCTGGCTGACAGCAGTACAGGCTACTGGAACATGTTTTCAGGAATTCTAGTTCATGCTGACTAAAATATGAACTACCAGAACCACCAGGACATATTATTTCAAACTGTAAACGGAGCAAAACGGCAAGTTTTATTTATTTGTAAAGGGATCAAACTGACTGGTGTAAATAATTTTCTTGATAGAATATTGACCGACATTTCCAAGGCTGAAATAAATCTTTATACATACAAATGTAGCTACTAAAGGGCTCAAATATTTAGACATATTATAGCAACAGTATACTGTACAGTGAACTCCATTTATAACGAACTCCTTTTGACCATCTAAAAATGTTCCTTATATTCGAAGTTTGTTACATCCGTTCAAAACAAATAAATATAGATAAATGAAACATATTGGCCTAGAAAATGTGTTCCTTATATCCGGATTTTCGTTATATCCGGAGTCGTTGTATACAGAGTTTCCTGTACTATATTTTATGACACGTTGAATTCATACTGAGGGAGCCTACTCGTATGAATTAGAATCCGAAATAGAAGTTGAAATTCTTTGAAAGGAAGTTTGAATTATACCTTTATAAATTACCATTAATATGCTTCAAATTTTTGGATACTTTTCTTTTTCAAGAAACAATATGCTGACGTAATTGTGTTATCATTTATAAACTTTTGTAATGTAGAAAAAAGTAAAAAATATAAATTGCTTCATAATTGGAAGAACTTGTAGTGTTAAAGATAACATTATGCTCACTTCTTTCCACATTATGTGCATGTAATATTAGTTTTATGTCATTTTAAAAGTATATTGCTGAACTTTTGTTGTTGTTTTTTGTCCAAGCGTCCCAAGCATCATTCCTATAAAATTATTTAAAATTGATGACCAATTGTTTTAAACCTGGGAACTAATTTGAACGAAATTGGTTCAAGGCCATAAAACGCTGCAAACCAATTATTTTAACTTTGAACCTTTGGATTTACGGTTAGGTATTTGTTTTCTATTTGTTGTCATGACAAAATTGGTTGTCATAGAAGCATTGGTTCTCATGGCAAAATGGACTATCCTGGCAGCTTTGGTTGTCGTGGCAGCATTGTTTGTGACCTTGAACTTGGTGGTATAGTGCCAATACCCTGACTCCTTGTACGGTGAACTATCCCTATGTCAACTGACATTGAAGCTGTAGTTATAAAGATATTACATGAAAACCAACAACCAAAAATATTTAACCATACAATAGTATAAGTATAGCACCCATGTTACGAGTTCCACCCTCAAATGTAGTGTGCACATTTGAAGTACTATCCTCACATCAAGTTTCAATAAAACTGGAGCTGTAGTTGCAAAGATATAACAAGAGAACGAAGCTTGGCATAAAACTGTAACCTCATAGTAACCTTAATATAGCACTTACGATGGCCATGACCTTTGAGTACTTTCGATATCTTATGGTCATATATATTCTTTGTAAGTATGATTAGGAGCAGTAACGAAATGAAGGTCCTAGAGTTTATTGAGTCCCAGCAGCTGTTGATTGACGACAGACGACGATAGGTTTTTCTATATAAGCCTATGTTAATTTAAGTGACCCCCGACAGGGTCATTTTTGAGACGGAGGACATATTTTGAACAATTTTGGTAAAAGCACTTAAGGCAATGCAACATGCCAAATATCTAAACTCTAGGTAATGTTGTCTCAGCGAAGAAAATTTTAAAGTGTTCCTATATGGAGCTCATTTGGGAGAACCTCGGGCTTTTTTCATTTTTCCTGCTTTAAACTCGCAGTCCAGATGATTTTATTTTTAAAAATCTGAGAGGCGGGGGTTTTGAATTCATTATCTACCCGTGGTAGCTCTGAGAGGCGGGTCGTGAATTCATTATTTACCGTGGTAAATCTGAGAGGCTGGGGTGTTGAATTCATTATTTTCCAGTGGTAAATCTGAGAGGCGGGGGTGTTGAATTCATTATTTACCGTGGTAAATCTGAGAGGCTGGGGTGTTGAATTTATTATTTACCGTGGTAACACTGAAAAACGGGGTTGTTGAATTAATTATTTACAGAGGTAAATCTGAGAGGCGGGGGCTTTGAATTCATTATTAACCGTGGTAACACTTAGAATCGGGAACGTTGAATTCATTATTTACAGTGGTAAATCTGAGAGGCGGGGGCGTTGAATTTCTTTATTTACCGTGGTAAATCTTAGAGGTGGGGGCATTGAATACATTATTTACAGAGGAAAATCTGAGAGGCGGGGGCATTGAATTCATTATTTACCCCTGGTAAATATATGAAGCGGGGGCGTTGAATTCATTATTTTCCTTGGTTATCTGAGAAGCGGGGGTGTGGAATTCATTATTTACCGTGGTTAATCTGAGTGGCGGGGCGTTGAATTCATTATTTACCGTGGAAACACTGAAAGGCGGGGCTGTTGAATTCATTATTTACAGTGGTCAATCTGTGAGGCGGGGGCGTTGAATTCAACATTTACCGTGATAAAGATGAGAGGCGATGGTATTGAATTCAATATTTACAGTGGTAAATCTGAGAGGCGGGGGCGTTGAATTCATTATTTACCCTGGAAAAACTGAGAGGCGGGGGTGATGAATTCATTATTTATAGTGGTAAATCTGAGAGCGGGGCGTTGAATTCATTATTTACAGTGGTAAATGTGAGAGGCGGGGCGTTTAATTTATTATTTACAGTGGTAAATCTGAGAGGCGGGGGCGTTGAATTCACTATTTACAGTGGTAAATCTGAGAGGCGGGGGCGTTGAACTCATTATTAACCGTGGTAAATGTGAGAGGCGGGGGCATTGAATTCATTATTTACCAGTGGTAACACAGAGAAACGGGGTTGTTGAATTCATTATTTACCGTGGTAAACCTGAGAGGCGGGGCGTTGAATTCATTATTTGCCGTGGTAAAACTGTGAAGCGGGGCGTTTAATCATTATTTACAATGGTAAATGTGAGAGGCGGGGGCGTTGAATTCATTATTTACAGTGGTAAATCTGAGAGACGGGGGCGTTGAATTCATTTTTACCAGTGGTAAATCTGAGAGGCGGGGGGCGTTGAATTTATTATTTACCAGTGGTAAATCTGAAAGGTTGGGGTGTTGAATTCATTATTTACCAGTGGTAAATCTGAAAGGTGGGGGTGTTGAATTCATTTTTTAGCAGTGGTAAATCTGAGAGGCGGGGTTGTTGAATTTATTATTTACCGCGGTAAATCTGAAAGGTGGGGGTGTTCAATTCATTATTTACAGTGGTAAATCTGAGAGGCATGGGTGTCGAATTTCTTATTTACGGTGGTAAATCTGAAAGGCGGGGGCGTTGATTTAATTATTTATCCATTGTAAATGACAAGATAGTACATGTATGAACTATTCTCTATTTCATTTCCTAGACAAAAATTTAAGACAAAACAATTAAGTTATATTAACATGACGACCCATAAAACGAATAGGGACGACATTGTAATTTTTTCGTTCTTTTTTATAATTGAATGTTCTGATTTTCAATTAGGGCCAGTCTATTTCTATAAATAGGGGAGGAAGGCTTACAACTTACATCATCAACAGAGTATCTTCTTCGGTTACATGGCGATTCACGACAACTTTATCATCTAAATCAAGTATTCTGTTAGCTAAAGACTCTAGCGTACGTTCAGCGTCAGCCATGTTTTTGTCGTTAAATTACGTCACGTTTGTACGTGCACGTCACACTGGTGCAGTTATGTGAAAAAAAGCCCTGCGCGTGCAAGGCCAAAAACTGATTATACTTCGCGAGGACGGATTTACGATTCAAAAGTGTTAATATATATAGTAACATAAGTATTTTAGATAAATACTAAACGAAACTTCTAACGCACCACCTGTCCCTTTCCTTTCCTTATTTATTTAATCATCAACATGCCAGCTTATTTTTAACTATCAATGCACAAAAGCTGTCATGTGTAACATTTATGAAGACCCAGGGTAGATCCGTCCATTTAATGAATTTCAAACTGGTCGAGTAATAACTTGTGTGTAACAATATTCGAATGATAACAGGAGAAGTAACCGAGTTGTAACATAATTACATGTATGTTGTACAGAAAGACAAAAGCGCGCACTAAGTCCAAAGACCTACACTCAGTTCCAAAAGAAAGTGTGCACTTTGTTTTCTGTGATTTTTCATCGACTACTTTTCTGAAAGCCTATATATTTGGTACCAAAATTGAGATCTGTTTACGTACAATATGGCGAACATTTTAGATTTTGAGTTGCGCTCGTTTTAAATGGTTGTTTTTAAACGAGAAAGGACGGGGTTTTAAAATATTTAATATTAAGAAGTGCACACTTTCTTTTGGAACTGAGTGTACATTGCTTAGACGTTTCGTCGCATACTAAGAGAGAGAACTCATGCGAGAATATCGCACACACATGCTGATGTTATCTCCCTTACCGCTATTTTCCGAGATGATACGTTTGGTTTTGTCAGATACTCCTATTGTTTTCCCCCATTGACTTACATTATAAATCTAGTCAAAAGGTGACCCTGTATCATACCCACCTATAGAGTGTTGACCAATGAAATTACTTTTTTCGAACAGATTAGTCTCTCAGACACCAGAAAATGCTGTTTTTATATGGGGTTGACCAACCCAGTCTTTAGCAATTTGGCAAGGGAGTCAACCACCCCACTCAGTCAGGTGAGATTTAGGGGTCTAAACCGCATGTGTACACCTTCTTTTCACATGGCGATTTCAGTTATATTTATTATGATAACCAATCCTAAAATATTCATTCGCGTGCAGAAGACATTGCATTTTATTTTTCAAATTAGTTTTTTTGCATTTGTAAACACAATCTTTTCGACCAATCAGGTAATGTCTCATTTTATCTTACGGTTTTCCTTGTACTTTTTTCAGCCAATCTCTGAGCCGGACTGCAATAGGATCATCTGACCTTTTGCTATTTTCGTATTAGAAACATATTTGTTAAGTATTATGATGATTATCGTTACGGTCATGGTATTATGATTTAATAATACATATGCTATATACATGTAGTAGCACTTTTGTACAGATAATTTTTTTATTCGTCCTCGCGAAATATGATCAGTTTTTGACCCTGCACGCACAGGGCTTTTATTAACATAACTGCCCTAGGGTGACGTTAACGTAAAGAATATAGTTTATAATAATTCTATGTTGTTCGAAATCAACTTAAAATTACATATGAGTCTACGGTAAAGACTGAGTTTTCACCTTTTACCGAATGGAGAGATGAACCCGATCTGATAGCAGGTCAGTATGCCGAGAATAGACAATAAAAGAACAGCAATCCAACAATACTGTTTTAATTATGAAATGACGGAATTAAGTGTACACACTCTTTAATAAGTACAAGTATATGGCAGTTCTTTCTTGAACAATGCTGTCTAAAAGACAGCTATATCCCCCGCCTCAAATATGAACATTGAAGGAATTAATGTTTCTGAGTACCGTAATTTCCGGACAATAGGCCAATGTTCACTGTATTGGCCGCACCCATATAAAAGGTAAAGTGTTTGTTTATTATAGCGTCACCCGTATTTAAAGGGCTAGCCATTCTGACTTATGAGACACCTTCTTTTTGAGCACATCTACCTCCCGAATCTTATCCTATTAATGCCAGGCACCAGGCAGGTAGGCATACGGTAACCATTAATTAACTAGCTGGCGGCTCATAAACCGGCCATATCAGAGCGGACCCCTGCTGGTATTCGAACCTTCGACCACCCGTCGAATTTTAGAAACGAAAATAAACGTATAAGCCACTCTGGCATATTGGCCGCAGCAGATATGCCGAATATATATTGCAGTTATTTAGGCGTTTGAAACGAGTCGCGCAGAGCAAGTTTGGTCAAAAATCCGACATAGTTACGTACTTGGCATTTTTTGAAGACGGCACGGGACAGACGAGACGTGATTCCTATATGGAGGATGTGTGTGTAATGATACATTTTAAAACTGCTGTCCATGCGTGAACGTTAACCTTTTATTATACAATATAGATTTATCGTTTTCCAGACTCACTACAGATAAATTCAACCCCCGGACAGAAAGAGGCATTTTAGAAACATCTGTGTCTTGCCTAAGGACACCACCAACGTGGCACTGGTGGGGATCGAGCCCGGAACCCGGTTTATGAACCCCTCATATCCTGAGGAGAACGCGCTAACACTGCGCGACTGTGGGCTCCACAGGAACGTTGACTGGTTTCATCCAATTCTTTATCTCAACAAGCATGTGTGCTAGTGTTTTAATTTAAATCTCAGTGTAACTTTATTAAACAAAGTCTTTCCACTTTTTGCTTTCAATAAACATTATATTTGCACAAATGTCGCTTATGCTTATGTTACAAAAATCCAGTTAACGAGTAATCTGAATAATTTGTTATTTCGTTGAGCAATGGGGCAGATCTCTAGACTTCTAAAGAAGTTTTGTTAATGATACATACTTCATAAAATTGGGTGGTATAATTTGACAAAATCCAAAGTAATTTAGCCTATTTGATTTCGATCTTATCGTTCTGGTTTTCTTAGAGAGGGTCCTCCAGCTAAAATACTGACGCACGCGTTGTAGGTTTTTATGATAGTATATAATAGACAAAAGTACTTGAAATTCTTTATTCTGACATTTACAAATACCTACAAAGCAAACAATTATCTAAGAGGGGGCAATTTAAACATACCGAATTTGCGCAGGTGTTTGCTGATAAAGCATTAAATATATTCTTTTTGCAAAATATATTTACACACTAACAAAAAGAGATATATGTCTGTCCCATAGGGCTGATATATCAAGTGCAAAAATAAGTACGAAATAAAGAAATCAAATTATGCTGAGACAGGTATCTTTAAATTAGTTTTGCTATTTACATTACAATTGAACAACTAAAGGTATTTTCTGTAGATCTCCTGAACCTTCTAAAGAGTCTTCATAAGCCGTTTGATTATTCGCTTAACTTGTGGTACCGTTTATCTCGAAGAAAGGTAACAGTACACTCCGTATATAACGAACTTCTGACTCACTATATCTACGAGAATGTTATAGAAGTTTCATATCTAATGAAGATGAAATCAATCGAACCAAGAATAATTGTTCCTTATATCCATAATTTCGTTATATCCGGAATCTTTATATACGGTGTGTACTGTAGTAAGCTTGGCTGTAGCTAAAACTTGTTGGCTGAAAGTCAAAAGACTTCAATGCTTTCCTTCAAGTCACATAACTTACAAATGATTTCAATCTTATTCCTTAAATCACTCGAATTTTATTTTATCGCTCGTCACGTGACTTCAATATTGTCCCTCAAGTTATGTACGTCCTAGTGAGGAAGCTATAGAATGGTTTGTAGAAAGTCGTCTGTAAACTGACAGTTACGCGTTTTCATCAACAACGCTTTACTCCGGAAGCTTGATGATTTGTGGAAACCAAGCTGTTGGTAGACAAATATCCATACGCTATATCTAATAAGTGGTTGGAAAATGTAACACGTAAGTGAAGTAGTGTATATTCAGTGACCGTTATTCAGTGGTCATTCTTGCCATTTGTTTTGTTTTTCGAGTTGGACATTCTACGTTAATTGCATTGAAATAACATTTAGAGCTAAATTTACGATACACGTGATCCTCGTGCCAAAAGTCGTCAATCGTGGTCATCGTCTCGTGCGGTCAACCGTGACAGTAAAATGTCATGTTTTTGGTAAAATTCGATAGAGCACTACATATAACTCTGGAGTTCTGAATTTTAAGTCATTCCACAAAAACCATTTTTTTTATAACTGAATTTTATAAAATGGATGTTAAGAAAAATGGTTCAGTGTATGACTCGATTTGTTTTTAATTTAAAGTTTACAATCACACTTAGAGTTGATTCCTTCAAGCATTTCTAAAGTGTTCGGTTAAGCTATATAACTTCACGGAATTATTTCCTTCAAATCCGGAAGATGGGTGCGATGTGGTAGTTCTGAATTGAGAATTGATTCCTAAAAGCACTTCTGGTGCGTTCAATTTCCTTTAATTCAGGATTATCAAAATTGTTGTAGTCACGTGATCAAAAACTGCATGTGGAAACGTTATTGGTGCATGTATTTATATCATTACATTGATAAATTTTAGCACTAGTGTTGTAATATTTAAAAACAGGTTTCGGCTTTTTGATTATCTCCTTAGTGAAGAGCTTAACTTATTCCAAAAAAAAAACTTTCGATTCAGAATCAGTTCTGTCACTTGGCATTCTGTTTCTAGAAAAACCAAATCGCACCCGTCTTAGATATCACCACCACTTTCTTTTGACATATCACCCTTCCTTTCTCTTCAAATACCAAACTCATTAATTCGTTACATACTATCTTCACTTATTGACCGCATGTATAAGGAGAGCGACTGAGACTAGCTTTTAATCTCTTCGTACTTTTAAATACTTAAATCCAATTTCATAGATTATTCTTTAAGGAACTCGGGTACTAAAAGAAACAAGTTAAAATGAAGATTGTGTGTTTAATATTTGTTATTATGGCAGCTAGTGGGTGTGTCTCGGAGCCTCACTGCTCCAAGTACCATTACGAAGAGAAACTGCTAGAAAAGATGATACGAACAGAAATTCTTGTAAAAGAAATAAAAAAGGAAATGGATGCTATGCAAACATCTGTGAAAGAATCGCTTGCCGAGTTGAAAAAAGAAAAAATTCAGTGGACAACAGACATCACAGCCATGCGAGAGAATGGTTTAAAAGAGTTTACTGCGCTACAAGAGAAGGCAAACAGCGAACTGCAGAAAAATATCAATGCTGTCGAGAGTCTCAAAGGTAACCAACACAGTATTACTGACTGATAAAGAAAGAATAGTATTTTTATCTGTTTAATCAAAATTTATCAGTTCTTTAGTTTGTTATAGATATTTCCCATATCTACAATATTTACATCCCTTGTTCTCAGTTATCAGCCATTTTGATAGGCAAATCTGATAAGCATAAATAGATGCTGGAGCTATCTATAGTCTTGGACCTAGTTGTTTCAACTTTAATCTACGATTAAGCTATCAGTCGATAAGCTTGCAGGGTTATGTTTCTGAAGAGGTCTAAAAACATTTAAGCAAAATATAAATTTTCCTCTGGTGTTGTCCTACAATACACATATTTTCAATCAATGGTTAGTTTTGAACAACCGTTTCCTGTTGTTGAGTGAGCTGGAGTACTAAGGCTCATTTTGGGGTTTAGATAAAAAAGTTAGCAAGACATTAAATTATGAATGAGGTAACAAAGTATTAGAACATTAAATTATACAGTCTGTATAAAAATATAAATGATTTCGCCGGTAGTGTTTCCCCGCAAAATGAAATAGAAGTGAATAAAAAACTAATTTGTTTTCGTGGAGCATGGAGCAACCTTAGTGCAGTGGTAGCGCGTTCGCCTCAGGATTGAAGAGTACCGAGTTCGATCCCCACCAGTGCCCAAGAAGTGGTAGTGTCCTTTGGCAAGACAAAAATAATTCAATATTGCATCAAAAGCGATTAACATAAGTTGTAAGAAATTGATTTGAAATCGAGATTAAAATAATTAGTATATATTAAAATATATACATGTTGTTATACAGAAAATGCAAAAATTGCTAGCTTCATTTTACCGACCATTTTGAGAGAATGATATTATACTTACAGATAGAGGGAATACAATCACTCATAACTGCTTTAGCTATTATTTAAACTTAATATCGTCTTATAAAAAGTCTTTTTTATGCAGCAAAGTTGTCCGTTATGTAGTGAAACTATAAGCGCTTGTCACAAAAATGAGCACCATTATATGATTTGAAATGTTGTTGCAACTTTCTTTCCTATGACAGAAGTTTAAGTGATGCAAAATATATGGAATAAACTTGAAGAGATGAGTTTTACAAAATCAATGTTCTTATCGTATGATTATAATGTAATGCCTTTATATATACTTCAGACAAGGTCGTATCACCGAATGTCGCCTTTAGTGCCAAGACTGCTAAAAATACAAGTCCTAGTGCCGGCGACACAATCGTGTTTACAGAGACTCTCCTTAACCTTGGTGAAGCTTACAGTACCGACACTGGAATATTCACAGCCCCGCATGGAGGAACCTACATATTTACAGTCCAGTTATGTGTACACGGTAGCAGATACATTGATCATGGCATAGTTGTTAACGACGTATATAAAAGTATTGCACGATATCGAGACAACTATGCGCCAGTTCGTTGCCAAAGTACAACTGCTACTGTAGCTCTAAACTCAGGAGATAATGTCTGGGTCAAAGTAATATCTAGAGAAAATACACCTATCCTGTATAACAGCAGTACACACTACTGGAACATGTTTTCAGGAATTCTCGTTCACGCTGGCTAAAATATGAACTACCAGAACCGCAAGAACATTTTATTTTTAATCGTAAACCGAGCAAAACGGCAAGTTTTATTCAGATCTGTAAAAGGATCAAACTGACTGGTGTAAATAATTTTCTTGACTAAATAATTACTGACATTTCCAAGAATGAAATAAATCTTTATACATACACATGTAGCCACAAAATGGCTCAAATATTTAGACATATTATACCAACAGTATACTGTACAGTGAACTCCATTTATAACGAACTCCTTTGAACCATCTAAAAATGTTCCTTATATTCGAAGTTTGTTACATCCGTTCAAAACAAATATATACAGAACAAATGAAAAATGTGGGCCTAGAAAATGTGTTCCTTATATCTGGAGCTTCGCTATATCCGGAGACGTTATAAACGGAGTTTACTGTACTATATTTTATAACGCGTTGAATTGGTACTGAGGTATCCTATTTGTATGAATTATAATCCGAAAAAGAAGTTGAAATTCTTTGAAAGGAAATTTGAATTATTCCTTTATAAATTACTTTTAATATAATTTTCGGACACTTTTCTCTTTCAAAAAACAACATGCTGACATAATCAATTATTAACTTTTATGATGCAGAAAAATGCTAAAAACTGCTAAAAAATGAAATGACTTCATAATTGAAATGGTTTTCATTTATTCAACAAGAACTTGTAGCTTTCAAGACACTATTATGCTCACTTCTAACCACATTATGTGCATGTAATATTAGTTTTATATCATTTAAAAAGTATATTACTGGACTATTGTTGTTGTTTTATGTCCAAGCGTCCCAAGCATCATTCCTATAAAATTATTTAATATTGATGACCAATTGTTTTAAACCTGGGAACTAATTTGAACGAAATTGGTTCACGGCCATAAAACGCTGCAAACCAATTATTTTAGCTTTGACCCTTTGGATTTACGGTTAGGTATTTGTTTTCTATTTGTTGTCATGGCAAGATTGGTTGTCATAGCAGCATTGGTTCTCATGGCAAAATCGACTATCATGGCAGCATTGGTTGTCGTGGCAGCATTGTTTGTGACCTTGAACTTGGTGGTTGTGTGCCAATACCCAGACTCCTTGTACGGTGAACCATCCCTATGTCAACTGACATTAAAGCTGTAGTCATAAAGATATTACATGAAAACCAACAAACAAAAATATTTAACCATACAAAAGTATAAGAATAGCACCCATGCTGACCTTGACCTTCAATGTTACGAGTTCCACCCTCAAATGTAGTGTGCCCATTTGTAGTACTATTCTCACATCCAGTTTCAATAAAACTGGAGCTGTAGTTGCAAAGATATAACAAGAGTACGAAGCTTGGCATAAAACTTTAACCTCATAATAACCTTAATATAGCACTCTTGGTGGCAATGACCTTAGAGTACTTTCGATATCTTATGGTCATATATATTCTTTGTAAGTATGATTAGGAGCAGTAACGAAATGAAGGTCCTAGAGTTTATTGAGTCCCAGCAGCTGTTGTTTGACGACAGACGACGATAGGTTTTTTTATATAAGCCTATGTTAATTTAAGTGACCCCCGACAGGGTCATTTTTGACCCGGAGTTCATGATTTGAACAACCTTGGTAAAAGCACTTAAGGCAATGCAACATGCCAAATATCTAAACTCTAGGTAATGTTGTCTCAGCGAAGAAGATTTTAAAGTGTTCCTATATAGAGCTTATTTGGGAGAACCTTGGGCTTTCTTTCATTTTTTGTGTTGAATTCATTATTTACAGAGGTAAATCTGAGAGGCGGGGGCTTTGAATTCATTATTTACCGCGGTAACACTGAGAATCGGGAACGTTGAATTCATTATTTACCGTGGTAAATCTGAGAGGCGGGGGCGTTGAATTTCTTTATTTACCGTGGTAAATCTTAGAGGTGTGGGCGTTGAATACATTATTTACAGAGGAAAATCTGAGAGGCGGGGGCATTGAATTCATTATTTACCCCTGGTAAATCTAAGAAGCGGGGGCGTTGAATTCATTATTTTCCGTGGTTATCTGAGAAGCGAGGGTGTGGAATTCATTATTTACCGTGGTTAATCTGAGTGGCGGGGGCGTTGAATTCATTATTTACCGTGGTAACACTGAAAGGCGGGGCTGTTGAATTCATTATTTACAGTGGTCAATCTGTGAGGCGGGGGCGTTGAATTCAACATTTACCGTGGTAACAATGAGAGGCGGGGGTGTTGAATTCAATATTTACAGTGGTAAATCTGAGAGGCGGGGCCGTTGAATTCATTATTTATCCTGAAAAAACTGAGAGGCGGGGCTGATGAATTCATTATTTACAGTGGTAAATCTGAGAGGCGGGGGTGTTGAATTCATTATTTACTCTGGAAAAACAGAGAGGCGGGGGTCATGAATTCATTATTTACAGTGGTAAATCTGAGAGCGGGGCGTTGAATTCATTATTTACAGTGGTAAATCTGTGAGGCGGGGCGTTGAATTCATTATTAACCGTGGTAAATGTGAGAGGCGGGGGTGTTGATTTCATTATTTACCAGTGGTAACACTGAGAAGCGGGGTGTTGAATTCATTATTTACAGTGGTAAATCTAAGAGTCGGGGCGTTGAATTCATTATTGACCGTGGTAAAACTGAGAAGCGGGGCGTTTAATCATTATTTACAGTGGTAAATGTGAGAGGCGGGGGCGTTGAATTCATTATTTACCCGTCATCAATCTGAGACGCGGTGGCGTTGAATTCATTATTTACAGTGGTAAATCTGAGAGGCGGGGCGTTGAATTCATTTTTACCAGTGGTAAATCTGAAAGGTGGGGGTGTTGAATTCATTATTTACCGTGGTAAATCTGAAAGGTGGGGGTGTTGAATTCATTATTTACCAGTGGTAAATCTGAAATGTGGGGGTGTTGAATTCATTATTTAGCAGTGGTAAATCTGAGAGGCGAGGGTGTTCAATTTATTATTTACCGTGGTAAATCTGAAAGGTGGGGGTGTTCAATTCATTATTTACAGTGGTAAATCTGAGAGGCATGGGTGTCGAATTTCTTATTTACGGTGGTAAATCTGAAAGGCGGGGGCGTTGATTTAATTATTTATCCATTGTAAATGAAAAGATAGTACATGTATGAACTATTCTCTATTTCATTTCCTAGACACAAATTTAAGACAAAACAATTAAGTTATATTTACATGACGACACATAAAACGAATAGGGACGACATTGTAATTTTTTCGTTCTTTTTAATAATTGAATGTTCTGATTTCCAATTAGGGCCAGTCTATTTCTATAAATAGGGGAGGAAGGCTTACAACTTACATCATCAACAGAGTATCTTCTTCGGTTACATGGCGATTCACGACAACTTTATCATCTAAATCAAGTATTCTGTTAGCTAAAGACTCTAGCGTACGTTCAGCGTCAGCCATGTTTTTGTCGTTAAATTACGTCACGTTTGTACGTGCACGTCACACTGGTGCAGTTATGTGAGAAAAGCCCTGTGCGTGTAAGGCCAAAAACTGATTATACTTCGCGAGGACGGATTTACGATTCAAAAGTGTTAATATATTATAGTAACATAAGTATTTTAGATAAATATTAAACGAAACGTCTAACGCACCCCCTGTCCCTTTCCTTTCCTTATTTATTTAATTATCAACATGCCAGCTTATTTTTAACTATCAATGCACAAAAGCTGCCATGTGTTGCATTTATGAAGACCCAGGGTAGATACGTCCATTTAATGAATATCAAACTGGTCGAGTAATAACTTGTGTGTAACAATATTCGAATGATAACAGGAGAAGTAACCGAGTTGAAACATAATTACATGTATGTTGTACAGAAAGAGAAAAGCGCGCACTAAGTCCAAAGACCTACACTCAGTTCCAAAAGAAAGTGTGCACTTTGTTTTCTGTGATTTTTCATCGACTACTTTTCTGAAAGCCTATATATTTGGTACCAAAATTGAGATCTGTTTACGTATAATATGGCGAACATTTTAGATTTTGAGTTGCGCTCGTTTTAAGTGGTTGTTTTTAAACGAGAAAGGACGGGGTTTTAAAATATTTAATATTTAGAAGTGCACACTTTCTTTTGGAGATGAGTGTATATTGCTTAGACGTTTCGTCGCATACTAAGAGAGGTAACTCATGCGAGAATATCGCACACACATGCTGATGTTATCTCCCTTACCGCTATTTTTCGATATAATACGTTTGGTTTTGCTATTTTCGTATTAGAAACATATTTGTTAAGTATTATGATGATTATCGTTACGGTCATGGTATTATTATTTAATAACATATGCTATATACATGTAGTAGCACTTTTGTACAGATAAATTTTTTTATCCGTCCTCGCGAAATATGATCAGTTTTTGGCCCTGCACGCAGAGGGCTTTAATTCACATAACTGCCCTAGGGTGACGTTAACGTAAAGAATATAGTTTATAATAATTCCATATTGTTCGAAATCAACTTAAAATTACATATGAGTCTACGGTAAAGACTGAGTTTTCACCTTTTACCGAATGGAGAGATGAACCCGATCTGATAAGTGGTCAGTATGCCGAGAATAGATAGTAATACAACAGCAAGCCAACAATAATATTTTAATTATGAAATGACGAATTAAGTATACACACTCTTTAATAAGTACAAGTATATGGCAGTTCTTTCTTGAACAAATTGAATGCTGTCTAAAAGACAGCTATATCCCCCACCTCAAATATGAACATTGAAGGAATTAATGTTTCTGAGTACCATTATTTCCGGACAATAGACCCTTCACTGTATTGGCCGCACCCATATAAAAGGTAAAGTGTTTGTTTATTATAGCGTCACCCGTATTTAAAGGGCTAGCCATTCTGACTTATGAGACGCCTTCTTTTTGAGCACATGTACCTCCCGAATCCTATCCTATTAATGCCAGGCACCAGGCAGGTAGGCATACGGTAACCATTATTTAAATAGCTGGTGGCTCACAAACCGGCCATATCAGAACGGACCCCTGCTGGAATTCGAACCTCCGACCTCCCGTCGAATCTTAGAAACAAAATAAACGTATAAGCCACTCCGGCATATTGGCCGCGGCAGATACGCCGAATATATACTGCAGCTATTTAGGCGTTTAAAACGGCATTTTTTGAAGACGGCACGGGACAAACGAGACGTGATTCCCATATGGAGGATGTGTGTGTAATGATACATTTTAAAACTGCTGTCCATGCGTGAACGTTAACCTTTTATGCTCGATTGTTCTACAATATAAATTAATTGTTTTCCAGACTTACTAAATTCAACCCCCGAACAGAGAGAAGAATTGTAGAAACATTTATGTATTGCCTAAGGACACCACCAATGTGACAATGGTGGGGACAAAAAACGGAACCTTCATATCCTGTCAGTGAGGTGAACGCGCTAACACTCCGCGGCTGTGAGTTCCATAGGAACGTTGAATGGTTTCATCCAATTGATTTTCATAACTAGCATGTGTGATAGTGTTTTAAATAAAATCTTAGTGTAATTTTGTAAAACAAAGTCTTTCCACTTTTGGCTTTCAATAAACATGTATTTGCACAAAAGTTTTGGCAGTTTGATGTCAACATTGCTTATGTTACAAAAAAAACATTTAATCCGAATAATGTGTTATCCCATTGAGCAGTTTGGTAGATTTATAGACTTTTTAAGAAATTTGATAATGATATATACTTGAGAAAATTTAGTGGTACAGTATGCGTTGTAAAACAATAAACAAAGTACTTAAGTCTATTTGATTTTAGCCTTATCTTTCTGGGATACTTAGAGAGGGACCTTCAGGCTAAATACTGACGCACTCACTGCATTATTGTATGATTAGCCTATTTGATTTCAACCTTATCTTCATGGACTGCTTATTGAGAGTCCTTCTAGTTAAAAACTGACGCACGCATTGTAGGTTTTTATGATAGTGTACAATAGACAAAAGGTACTTAAAATTCTGAATTGTGACATATCTTTTATATAAACCTTCAAATCAAACACTTATATAAGAGGGAGGGAGCAAATAAAACATACCGAATTTGCACAGGTGTTTGCTGATCAAGCATAAAAATATAATGTATTTTCTGTAGCTCTCCTGAACCTTAATGAGTCCTCAGGAACTGTTTGCACATCCGCTGAATTTCATCAAATTGTGGTACCGTTTATTTTAAAAGGGTAATAAACTCCTTGTATAGTTTCCAAATTTAATAAAGAAGAAATAAATCGGGCCTAGAAATTGTGTCCTTTATTTCCGGAATTACGATTATAGCGACAAACGTTGAACCGTTTGAGCATCCACTGACGTCTATCTACTTGTGGTACAGTTTATTTCGAAGAAAGGTGACAGTAAACTCCGTATGTAACGGACTTAAAAACGTTCCTTATATCAGGAGTATGTCATATTTATATTTCTATAAATCGGGCCAAGAAAGACTGTTCTTAAATCCGGAATTTTGCTATATCCGAAGTTTGTATATACAGTCAAGTCATGTATGTTCTATTGCGGAATCTTTAAAATGCTCTGAACATACTCGCGTGTAAATGTTGCTGACTGACAGTAGCGCGTTCTTCATAAGTGCTACTTAACACCAGAAGCTTGAGGTCAAGGAATTATATACAGTAAAACCTCGATAACTCGAGGTCGCCCAGGGACGAGTAAAATGCTCGAGTTATCCGGGTTCTCGAGTTATCCGAACCATGGAAATTTTAAGTTTTTCTGCATAGGCTATGATACAGCTTTGAAACAAAGAAAAGGCACTTTTCTTTCAGTCATGACCCTCTTCAACTTCCGTGATGGCATTGTATTTAAACTCAATGATCTTCGTCTCCAACTTGCATTTCGTTCCTGTTTTGGTTTTCTGCTCGTCCGATCTAGCTACTGTATCCCCCCCGAGATTATCATTTTTAGCTTTTAAACCATTCAAAAATATTTTACGGCAAATAATCATAAAACTCTTCATTCATGTCAAATTAATAAGGATAATGGTAATGAAAAATTGAGACATATAGAGCATCCCTGGACATACTGTATAAATATTATTCGATAACAGTAAAGTTTCGATACTACAGGTCAGTCAGTAGATGTGGTGATGTGTCAGGTTTTGTTTGTTCAACCAGAATTGGTTTCATCACCTATACACTACAGGCGGGTCGATTTGGTTTTTCTGAATTTGGAATTGAATTCAAGATGCATTTCTGAAGTGTTCGGTTAAGCGATTTTTCTTCTCGGTATTAATTCCTTTAATTTCGCAAGACGGGTGCGATTTGGTAGTTCTGAACTGAGAAATGATTCCTATAACCACTTCTGTAATAATTTATTAAGCCTTATAATATCTCGGAATTATTATTTTTTAATTCCGGATTTCAAGCAGAATTGTTTTAGTCACGTGATCATAAACTTGGTGTCAAGCAGCGTGATCCCCGCATGGTGCATATTTTATACATTATTTCATTGTAATATTTTTCTCACTAGTGCTGTCATCCTTAAAAAGAACGTTGGCCTTTTTTATTATCTCCAACGTGAAGATCTTTGCTCCCCCCCAAAAAAAAATAAAAAAATAAAACAGAATCATTCTAATCAGAATCAGTTGGCATTCTGTTCTTAGAAAAACCAAAATTGAACTCGTCTTAGATATCACAACCACCGTTTTTAGACATATCACCCTCCCGTTGTCTTAAAATACCAAACCCTTTGAGTAGTTACATACTACCTTCGCTTATGGCCGCATGTATAAGGAGAGCGACTGCGACTTGCTTTTAATCCCTTGGTACCTTTAAATACTTAAATCCAATCTCAAAGTGTATTCTTTGAGCAATTGAGTTTCAAAACGAACGAGTTAGAATGAAGATTGTGTGTTTAATATTTGTTATTCTGGCAGCTAGCGAGTGTGTCTCGGAGCCTCACTGCTCCAAGTTCCACTACGAAGAGAAACTGCTAGAAAAGATGATACGAACAGAAATTCTTGTAAAAGAAATTAAAAAGGAAATGGATGCTATACAAAAAGCTGTGAAAGAATCGCTGGCCGAGTTGAAAGAAGAAAGAATTCAGTGGACAACAGACATCACAGCCATGCGAGAGAATGGTTTAAAAGAGTTTACTGCGCTACAAGAGAAGGCAAACAGCGAACTGCAGAAAAATATCAATACTGTCGAGAGTCTCAAAGGTAACCAACACAGTATTACTAACTGATGTAGAACGACTAGTATTTTTATCTGTTTAATGAAAATTTATCAGTTTTTTAGTTTTTTATAGATATTTCCCACATCTACAATATTTACATCCCTTCTTCTCAGTTATCAGCCATTTTGATAGGCAAATCTGATAAGCATAAATAGATGCTGGAACTATCTATAGTCTTGGACCTAGTTGTTCCAACTTTAATCTACGATTAGGCTATCAGTCGATAAGCTTGTAGGGCTATGTTTCTGAAGAGGTCTAAAAACATTTAAAGCAAAATATGAATATTCCTCTGGTGTTGTCCTACAATACGCATATTTTCGATCAATGGTTAGTTTTGAACAACCGTCTCCTGTTGTTGAGTGAGCTGGAGTACTAAGGCTCATTTTGGGGTTTAGATAAAAAAAGTTAGCAAGACATTAAATTATGAATGATTTAACAAAGTATTAGAACATTAAATTATACGTACTGTATAACATTATAAATGATTTCGCAGTAAGTGTTTCCCCGCAAAATAAAATAGAAGTGAATAAAAACACTGATTTGTTTTCGTGGAGCATGGAGCAACCTTACTGCAGTGGTAGCGCGTTCGCCTCAGGATTGAAGAGTCCCGAGTTCGATCTCCACCAGTGCCCAAGAAGTGGTAGTGTCCTTAGGCAAGACAAAAATAATTCAATATTGCCTCTGTCTCGAACGCGATTAACATAAGTTGTAAGAAATTGATTTGAAATCCAGGTTAAAATAATTTGTATATATTAAAATATACAATGTTGTTATACGGAAAATGCAAAACACGCTTGCTTATTTTACCGACCATTTTGAGAGAATGATATTGTACTTACAGATACATCATATACCGATCAGTCATAACTGCTTTAGCTATTGCAGAAGTCATAAAAAACAAGCATATTTATTCTTTACATCGTGTAATAAAATGTCGTTTTTATACAAGAAAGTTGTCCGTTATGTAATGAAACTATAAGCGCTGGTGATAATAAATAGCTCAATAAATTATAATATTCATCGTTCAATGAACATGTATTGTTTTTGCAACTTTCTTTCCTATGTCAGAATTTAAATTTACACAAAAACTATGGAATACATTCGTAGGACTGAGTTTTATGAAATTAATATCCGTATCGTATTATTATAATGTAATGCCTTTATATACTTCAGACAAGATCGTATCACCGAATGTCGCCTTTAGTGCCAAGACTGCTAGAGATGGAAGTCCTAGTATCGGCGACACCATCGTGTTTACAGAGACTCTCCTTAACCTTGGTGAAGCTTACAGTACCGACACTGGAATATTCACAGCCCCGCATGGAGGAACCTACATATTTACCGTCCAGATATGTGTATTCGGTAACAAACACATTGATCATGGTATAGTTGTTAACGACGTATATAAGAGTATTGCAAGATATCAGGACAACTACGGGGTATGGCGTTGTCGAAGTTCAACTGCTACTGTAGCTCTGAACTCCGGAGATAATGTCTGGATCAAAGTAATATACAAATCAAGTGGAAGTATCTTGGCTGACAGCAGTACAAACTTCTGGAACATGTTTTCAGGAACTCTCGTTCATGCTGACTAAAATATGACCTACCAGAACCCCCCCCCCCCCCCCCGACCCCACGAAACATTTTATTAGAACTGTTAACCGAGCAAAACGGCAAGTTTAATTTAGAACTGTAAAAGAGTCAAACTGACTGGTGTAAATAATTTTCTTGATTAAATAATGACTGACACTTCCAAGACCATCTTTATACGTACAAATGTAGCTACTAATATTTAGACATATTATAGCAACAGTATATATATATATATAGTATGCTGTACAGTGAACTCCGTTTATAACGAACTCCTTTGGACCATCTAAAAATGTTCCTTATATCCGGAATTTGATACATCCGTTTGATATTTTAATAACAAACAAATAAGAAAAAAATGAAAAATATGGGCCTAGAAAATGCGTTCCTTATATCCGGAGTTACACTATAATTATCCGAAAACGTTATATACGGAGTTTACTGTACTATTTTTTATGACACGTTGTATTCATACTGATGAAGTCTACGTGTATGAATTATAATCCGAAATAAATAGAAGTTGAAATTCTTTGAAAGGAAACATTGAATTATACCTTTATAAATTACCATTAATTTGCTTCAACTTTTCGGATACTTTTCTATTTCAAGAAACAATATGCTGACATAATTGTGTTATCATTTATAAACTTTTATAATGTAGAAAACAGTAAAAAAATATCAATTGTTTCATAATTGGAAGAACTTGTAGTGTTAAGGATGACATTATGCTCACTTCTTTCCACATTATGTGCATGTAATATTAGTTTTATGTCATTTTAAAAGTATATTGCTGAACTTTTGTTGTTGTTGTTTTTTGTCCAGGCGTCCGAAGCATCATTCCTATAAAATTATTTAAAATTGATGACCAATTGTTTTAAACATGGGAACTAATTTGAACGAAATTGGTTCACGGCCATAAAACGCTGCAAACCAATTATTTTAGCTTTGAACCTTTGGATTTACGGTTAGGTATTTGTTTTCTATTTGTTGTCATGGCAAGATTGGTTGTCATAGCAGCATTGGTTCTCATGGCAAAATTGACTATCATGGCAGCATTGGTTGTCGTGGCAGCATTGTTTGTGACTTTGAATTTGGTGGTAGTGTCCTGACTCCTTGTATGGTATACTATTCCTATGTCAACTTACATTGAAGCTGTAGCCATAAAGATATTACATAAAAACCTACACCCAAAATTATTTAACCATACAAAAGTATAAGAATAGCACCTATGCTGACCTTGACCTTCAATGTTATGAGTAGTTCCACCCTCAATTGTAGTGTGCACATTTGAAGTACTATTCTCACATCCGGTTTCAATAAAACTGGAGCTGCAAAGATATAACAAGAGTACGAAGCTTAGCAAAACACTTTAACCTCATAATAACCTAAATATAGCACTTACGATGGCCATGACCTTTAGTTTTAGTTAGGAGCAGTGCTGAAATGTAGCAACTGTTAACTGACGAGCGCAACGATAGGTTTTTCTAAAATTATAAGGAAATTGTGAGCAAGTAGACAGGCGACGTTCTTTGTACGACGGACGGTGCGTTGCCCTAATAGCTCACCTTCTCACTTTGTGCCAGCTGAGCTTAAATCATCAGGGTTCAGCTATCAGTCATGACCAATCTACATACAAAGTTTGAGGAAACTAGGCCAAAGTGTTCTCTAGCTATTTATCAGATAATCTGTTTGTGTTAAAGGGGCACTCCCTATATCTAGCAGATTTTTTTCATAACATTAAAATTTCTCTGGCAATGTTTTAAGTGATTCATATGCTTTGGGATGATATTTACCATGGTAACAGGGACCCTCAACTTCTGACAACAAGTTTTGACAACTGTTTACTGTTTTCTGTTTTATTATAACAGTCTATTTTTTTCATTTTACATAGTTTTACAGTATTTCACATTCATATAATATAACAAAGTTTTGCATTTCAAACAATTTTCACAACATTCTAAACATCGTCTGAAATCTATCCAAGGTGGTTTTCTGATTTGTATTATCTGCATTCCCTTGTCATTCACATTTACTGACACAGACAGTTTTTTAAGGTCTCATTAGCACTGTCACAATATCTTCAATGTACTGTACATTTCTGTTAAAGTCCCATTAGCACTTTAGATGTACTGTTATTATACCTCACCTGTAAAACTGACTCATTGTTTCGAAATACATTGCTTTTCAAAACGAAAGTACATTGCTATAAATATTTTTTCCAATGAATAAGAGTTACTGACTGACAACATAATATAAATCTGTATGTAAACATTGTTATCAAATAAATGAAACACAATTCTATGATTATTTGATCTGTAAATTCATTTTTCTATATATAGGTATTCACAGTGCTAATGCGGCTATAAAATTAACATGAAATTGATAAAAGTCTCAAATATTATGTTGTTTTTCAAACATTTTTGTCATCTTTCACAAATTCTTTGTCATTTGTACCCAAATTCTTTGTCATTTTTACCCAAATTCTTTGTCATTTTTCACAAATTCTTCGTCATTTTTGTAGGTCTCTTACCGTGTAAATGGTAGAGAAAGCTGTCTTTACACCTGAAAAAGACAGACCAAGGCTTTAAGACATTGTGGTTTCAAAGAAGAAGGTTTTTAAAGTTTTTACTACATAAGCCTATGAAAATTCAAGTGACCTCATGGGCGGGGTCAATTTTTACCCGCGGGTCATGATTTCAACAATCTTAGTAGAAGTCAAGTAAGTAATGCTACATGCAAAATATATGAGCTCTATGTCTTGTGGTTTCCTATGTAAAGACAATGCTGTATCCAAACGGTGAAAAGGGAGACTACTCCAACACTTTTCAAATGTCTGGAAATTGCATTATTCTCCCTTGGATAATTTAATTTTCCTATATATAAGCCTATGTAAAATCAAGTGACCCCCTCCCCTCGGTGGGGTCAATTTGACATAATTTGAACTATCTTGGTAGAGGTCCACTAGGCAATGCTACATGATAAATATTTAAGCTCATGTACAAAATGTTTTATCCGTCCTCGCGAAGTATTATCAGTTTTTGGCCCGGCACGCACAGGGCTTTTTTCACATAACTGCCCTAGGGTGACGTGCACGTACAAACGTGACGTAATTTAACGGCAAAAACATGACTGACGCTGAACGTACACTAAAATCGTTTACTAACAGTATAATTGATTTAGATGATAAAACAGTCAGAAAGATGGTCTCTATGCATCTTTAATGTTGAAATCGAAGAAGAAAAATGGAGAAAGACAACTCCCTATCGGACCTATAGTCAAATAATGTAGTTTATAAAATTGCATTTGAGTCTACGGTAAAAACTGAGTTTTCACCTTTTACCGAATGAAGAGATGGTCCCGATCTAATAGCTGATCAGTATGCCGAGAAAAGACAATAAAACAACAGCAATCCAACAATACTATTTTAATAATGAAATAACAGATCCCCAGCCGCAAATATGAACTTTGAAGGAATTAATGTGAGTACCGTATTTCCGGACACTAGGCCCTTCACTGTATTGGCCGCACCCATATAGTTTTACGATTTTAGAAACAAAAATGAACGTTTAGGCCGCTCCGGCATATTGGCCGCGGCAGATACGCCGAATATCATGCAGTTATTTAGGCGTTTAAAACGAGTCGCGCAGAGCAAGTTTGGTAAAAATCCGACATAGTTTCTGAGTTATACTTGGCATTTTTGATGACGGCACGGGACAGACGTGACGTGATTCCTATATGGAGGGAGTGTTTGTAATGATACATTTAATAACTGCTGTCCATGCGTGAACATTAACTTTTTTTTCTCGATTGATCTACAATATAGATTTATCGTTTTCCAGACTCACCACAGATAATTTCAACCCACGAACAGAGAGAGGCATTGTAGAAACATCTGTGTCCTGCCTAAGGACACCACCATCGTGGCACTGGTGGGGATCGAGCTCGGAACCCTCATATCCTGAGGAGAAAGCGCTAAAACTGCGCGGCTGTGAGATCCAAAGGAATGTTGAATTGTTTCATCCAATTGTTTTTCATAACTAGCATGTGTGAAAGTATTTTAATTTAAATCCCAGTGTAACTTTATAAAACAAATCCTCTCCACTTTTGGCTTTCAATAGACATATATTTGACCAAAAGCTTTTGCAGTTTGATGCCAATATTGCTTATGTTACAAAAATCAAGTAATCCGAATAATGTGTTATCTCATTGAGCAGTTGGGTAGATCTCTAGACTTCTTAAGAAATTTGATAATGATACATACTTGATAAAATTGAGTGGTATAATGTGAATTGTCAAACAATAAACAAAGTACTTAAGTCTTTTTTATTTCAACCTTATCTTTCTGGGATACTTAGAGAGGGCCATTCAGGCTTAATACTGACGCACGCATTGCTTGTTTTTATGATTTGCCTATTTGATTTAAACCTTATCTTTATGGATTGCTTAAGGAGGGTCCTTCTGGCTAAATATTGACGCAAGCATTGTAGGTTTTAATGATAATGTAAAATTGACAAAGTGTACTTAAAATTCTATATTGTGACATATCTTTTATATATACCTTCAAAGCAAACACTTATATAAGAGGGATGGAGCAAATAAAACATACCGAATTTGCGCAGGTGTTTGCTGATCAAGCATTTAGATATAATGTATTTTCTGTAGCTCTCCTGAACCTTAATGAGTTTTCAGGAACTGGTTGCATATCCGCTGAATTCTATCAAATCGTGGTACCGTTCATTTTGCACGGTAACAAACAGCTTGTAAAGTTTTCAAATTTAATAAAGAAGAAATAAATCGGGCCTAGAAACTGTGTCCTTTATTTCCGGAATTTCGCTTATAGCGGTAAATGTTGAACATGACTTAAATATTTTGCTAAATTTTACTATCGTAATTCTGATTTGGTTTTGAAATTCAATAGTAATCTAAAGACTCTTCTGCGAGAAGGTATTTCAAAACCCGATTTTTATGGGGATGTGGTTTACAAACTTCGTAAGATTTTGGGTCATGGCAATTTTCCAACTGTATTTGCTAAAATTATAAAACGTTTTGTTAAAAGAGGTTACGACCCAACTGTTTTGAGACACACCGCATGTTTGGTGTTCAACCCGTTTACAGTTGGACGCTATGCTTCCCTCTTTGATTGTGTCTGACGGAAGAGGGGGAGGACTCTGTGATGGGCAGTTTTTAAATCCCACTGGGACGAAACTGTTTTGATTTCTGTCCTCTGGCCTGTTTCGTCGGGCCCTTAAGGGTGTTTCTCTTGATGCTCTGCCTTCTGCAAAGGCATTGAGTACATACGTTTTTTGGTTCTCAAGGTTTGCTTTTTATATATTTATACACGAGCATTTTTGTGTTTTACATACCATGCCTTTTGTTTCCATTGCGTGTGTTAGAGATTCACCTAGCAGGGATTACTTTTATTTACACTGTCCTGTGACTTTGGAACATGGTGGGGGTAAGAGTGAGGTTGGGTGCGCACCATAAACCGGTTTAAGCTCCCCAGTGGTGTTTTTGCCACTGACCGTTCCAAGGCGGTGCCCCACTGTGTTCCTTTAATTGTTCGTTTTGTCCTCGTGTGTTTGCTTTGTGTGCTAGTGTGTGTTGGTAGTGTATATGTGTGTGTGTACATGATTGTGTGTGTCGTGTGTGTGTGCGTGTGCGTGTGTGTGTGTGTGTTGGTGGTGTGCACTTCTGGGTGCTGTGGGGTTCGTTTTGGGGAGGCTGCGTTTTTGGTACGTGGCATTCCCTGTTTGATATTATTTTTGTTTTTTTGTTTCCATCTTATCCCTCAAGTCAAATGTCTTCAGTCTTATCCCTCAAGTCATGTATGTTCCAGCGAGGAAACTTTAGAATGGCCTGTAGAAAGGCGCCTGTAAATGTTGCTGTCTGAAGGTAACACGTTTTCATATTTGCCACCTAACTCCGGAAGCTTGAGGTCAAGTAATTTGTGGAAACCAAGCTGTTTGTAGACAAATGTCCATACATCCTGAAAACTGCTGCATTTGTATATTTGGGTTCCTTTATCATCGAAATGTGTGTAAAAGTATCAGCCCCTCAATCCGAAGATTAAATGTAAGGTCATTTGAGAAAACACATTGCTATGTTGGCTTTGTATCCTGAAGTTTATCTGGTTTTATTCCAGTTAGTTTCGAACTTTTACTAGATAATTTGTAAAAGTCTTAATGGGCCAGATACATGAGGTTTTCAATTCTAATGTAGGCAGTTGTATTAAAGATATTGAGGTATATCAATCGAAAATTGACATTAACGTCAATACCTAATTACAAAAATGTGTATAAAAATAATAACATCGTTCACAAGTTTAATATCTCCTGCGATGCATCGTTATGAAATACACCCAGTTTCTCATTAGACATATCACCTAATCACTACAGGCGGGTCGATTTGGTTGTTCTGAATTTGAAATTTAATTTAAGATGCATTTCTGGAGTGTTCGGTTTAGCGATTTTTCTTTTCGGAATTAATTCCTTCAATTCTGCAAGACGGGTGCGATTCGGTAGTTCTGAATTAAGAATTGATTCCTAAAACCACTTCTGTAGCATTTAATTAAGCATTTTAATATCTCGAATTAATGCATTTAATTCCGGACTTCAAGCAGAATTTTTGTAGTAATGTAATCAGAAACTTGGCGTCCAGCGGCGTGATCCCCGCATGTGTAAACGATATTACTGCATATTTTTAATATTATTTCGTTGATGTTTTTCACTAGTGCTGTTATCTTTACAAGAAAGGCCCTTTTTAATATCGCATTAGTTAAGAGCTTAGCTTATTCCGAAAAAAGAATCGTTCGATTCAGAATCAGTTCTGTCACATGATAGTCTGATTCTAGAAGCACTAAATCGCACCCGTCTTAGATATCACCACCACTTTCTTTTGACATATCACCCTCTTTTTCTCTTCAAATACCACACTCTTTTATTAGTTGCATACTACCTTTGCTTATTGGCCGCGTGTATAAGGAGGGCGACTAAGACTTGCTTTTAATCTCTTGGTACCTTTAAATACTTAAATCCAACCTCATAGATTATTCTTTGAGGAATTGAGTTTCAAAACGAACGAGTTAAAATGAAGATTGTGTGTTTAATCTTTATTATTTTTGCAGCTAGTGAGTCTGTCTCGGAGCCTCACTGCTCCAACTTTCATTACGAAGAGAAACTGCTAGAAAAGATGATAAGAACAGAAATTCTTGTAAAAGAAATAAAAAAGGAAATGGATGCTATACAAAAGTCTGTGAAAGAATCGCTAGCCGAGTTAAAAGAAGAAAAAATTCAGTGGACAACAGACATCGCAACCATGCGAGAGAATGGTTTAAAAGAGTTTACTGCGCTACAAGAGAAGGCAAACAGCGAACTGCAGAAAAATATCAATACTGTCGAGAGTCTCAAAGGTAACCGACACAGTATTACTAACTGATAAAGAACAAATAATATTTTTATCTGTTTAATCAAAAGTTATCAATTCTTTAGTTTTTATAGATATGTCCCACATCTACAATATTTACATCCCTTCTTCTCAGTTATCAGCCATTTTGATAGGCAAATCTGATAAGCATAAATAGATGCTGGAACTATCTATAGTCTTGGACCTAGTTGTTCCAACTTTAATCTACGATTAAGCTATCAGTCGATAAGCTTGCAGGGTTATGTTTCTGAAGAGGTCTAAAAACATTTAAAGCAAAATATGAATATTCCTCTGGTGTTGTCCTACAATACGCATATTTTCAATCAATGGTTAATTTTGAACAACCGCCTCCTGTTGTTGAGTGAGCTGGAGTACTAAGGCTCATTATGGGGTTTAGACAAAATAGTTAGCAAGACATTAAATTATGAATGAGGTAACAAAGTATTAGAACATTAAATTATACGTACTGTATAACATTATAAATGATTTCGCAGTTAGTGTTTCCCCGCAAATTGATATAGAAGTGAATAAAAAACTAATTTGTTTTCGTGGAGCATGGAGCAACCTTACTGCAGTGGTAGCGCGTTCGCCTCAGGATTAAAGAGTCCGAATTCGATCCCCACCAGTGCCCAAGAAGTGGTAGTGTCCTTAGGCAAGACAAAAATAATTCAATATTGCCTCTGTCTCGAAAGCGATTAACATAAGTTGTAAGAAATTGATTTGCAATTGAGATTAAAATAATTAGTATATATTAAAACATATAAATGTTGTTATACAGAAAATGCAAAACATGCTAGCTTCATTTTACCGACCATTTTGAGAGAATGATACTGTACTTACAGATAGAGGGAAACCGATCGGTCATTACTGCTTTAGCTATTGCAGAAGTCATAAAAAAACAAACATATTTATTCTTTACATCGTGTTATAAAAGGTATTTTTATACAAGAAAGTTGTCCGTTATATAGTAAAACTATAAGCGCTAGTAATGATAAATAGGTCAATAAATTATAATATTCATTGCTCAATGTACATGTATTGTTTTTGCAACTTCCTTTCCTATGTCAGAATTTTAAGTAATACAAAAGCTATTGGCTGAGTTTTATAAGTTAATATTCATATCGTATTATGTAATGCCTTTATATATACTTCAGACAAGGTCGTATCACCGAATGTTGCCTTTAGTGCCAAGACTGCTAAAGATAACAGTCCTAGTAACGGCGACACCATCGTGTTTACAGAGACTATCCTTAACCTTGGTGAACCTTACAGTACCGACACTGGAATATTCACAGCCCCGCATGGAGGAACCTACATTTTTACCGTCCAGTTATGTGTAGATGGTAGTAAACATATCTACTATAGCATAGTTGTTAACGATGTATATAAGAGTGTGACACGATATTATGACAAGTATGGGATAGTTCATTGCCGAAGTTCAACTGCTCCTGTAGCTCTGAACCCAGGAGATAATGTCTGGGTCAAAGTAGTAGGCAAATCAAGTGGAACCATCCTGTATGACAGCAGTACAAACTACTGGAACATGTTTTCAGGAATTCTCGTTCACGCTGACTAAAATATTCCACCAGAACATTTTCATTTAGAGCTTAGTGGTTGATAGTTTCATGACTGAAATGAATCTTTATAAATGACTATTCAGTCCTTTAAATTTTCGAATACTTGTCCTTTTTAAAAAAAAACAGTATCATAAAATATGCTTGACATTTTCCTCAACCAAGTTTGTGCTGATCGGACTTCATCTTCTTGGTAAACAAACCTGTACAAACTGTGATCCAGGATAAACAATTGTTATTGTCTTTGAAAGGAACAATGACTTGTATCTTTAAATTATAACTCAATGCTTTAAATGTTCGGGTACTTGTCCTATTTCAAGAATACGGAAATGTTTTTTGTAACACTATATAGTAAGCAAATTACCTGTTAACACTTCAGATACATGCACTCCTAAAACGATAATAAATTTCTGAAGAAAATAACGACAGAATTGTGTTCTATTTATTCGAAAGCAGTATTCAGTATACTTTTCTTTCATATATAGCTATACATATGATGAATATTGATAAAATGAACAACAAAGTTTCGGAATTGATTAATTGATTTTTAAAAAAAAATTCAGACTGCATTCAAGCTCAGTTCAAGTTAGATATGTGTTTATAATAAAATGTATCATATAATTTAAAAAAGAATAATTGTCGGATGGTTGTTGTTGTTTTATTGTCCATAAATCCGAAGACAATGTAGAACACGGAACCTGGGTCATTTCTCTTCACTTCGATATTAATGAATAGCTCTAGACGCTGAAATGATTTGATGTAACTGTATATAATAGTTAGACCTAAACAAAGGTCACCAACCGGAAGATGCTGGACTGGTCCTTGTGAAAAAACGTCGTTATTCAAAGGTGTTTTATCGTAGATGAATAGTATACATTGTCCCTGCTGGTTTGTATATGCAGGTGGTCTTTAACACATGTTGAACTATGCTATATGTTCCGGACAATCTTAGTGTAGCGGTTGAATTTTCAACTAGCTAGAATCATTGAATAGTGGTAAAGGGGGCATAAAAGTACACATAACTTTTTAATTAACGTTTCAGTAATAACCGGCCCATAAGCGCAATGAGCACTTAAGTGTTCAGGGGAGTAAGAAAGTGTATGTAACGAAACAAGATACTTATTAATTTCATTTTCATTCAAGTGTTGCTATTTCTTTCTGTAATACGGTGTACTGCACGGCGGCACAATTCGATGCCTGTTAGACATTCAAGGTTGAACATTAATGAAAGATAATGTTCGTTGTTTGAAATCGTTTTATACTGACAGTTAATGCACATGTAATACATACTGGAACAGCATTTTACGAACCTGTTTCAGGCATTGACAACATACATTCTGAACATCGATAGTGCCGTGAAAACAGTATGTCATTTATCTGTGTCCATAGAGAATATCTGATAATACCAAGATTGTTTTTGTTAGATATAAAATAAGGTCCGCTTGTGTGGTCGAGTGGTATTAGTCGTTGACTTGAAATCACTGTAACCTTTCATAGATTGAAGTTTATTGGTTCGAGTCCTGCTACCGGCTATATATCTTTATGTGAGAAAGTTAGAATAGGAGTCTAGTATTGGTTCTTCCCAGGAACGATAAAATGACCAAATATATGGTTAGAACGGGCGTTAAACACATACAACAACAACAACAACTACATATAAAGATAGGAAAGTCACAAACAAATGAATGGACAGAATACCTGAATAACCAGATTAAACCAACACATTTTTGTTAAAATTAATTTGTATTTTTAACACTCAAAATACACATAAATCGATAATAAATTTCCGAATAGAATAATGATAGAACTGTAATCTATTTATTTTAAAGCAATGTTGAGTATACATTTTTTTCATATATCTTTTAGCTTCTTCAGGAAAACAGTGTTATCATGGTAACATCATTATAAAATACTGCGCTGTATTTATCGCATTTCCTTTCGGTTTAACCCATTTATACCTAAAGTTTTACAATCGAATCTTCTGACTTTACAAAGGGGTGTTTTAAAGAATGTTTGTCCATTAAAATCCTGATCAGACGACACTTTATCAATGTTATCGTCTGCTTCGGAGCCTAGCTGATTGAAAACGTACATAATAATTTTAGTAGACATTAGGCACAAATGAGTTAAAAAGCAACGTTAAGAATGTTTTTTCCACAAGTAATGATGAATTTCACTGGTTAGATATCTATCTTAGTAATATAAGAGTTAAAAGTAATTTTACATTCAAGGTACTTATGGAAATGTGTGCTAGATACTTGCTAATAGTAGTAGAAGCCCTGTGTGCATCTATGGCGTTTTACCAAGAGAGCCGATCCTAGCTATGAAAGCATTTAGTAATAGATAAAACTGTTTTAAAACCATTCTAATATAAACGTGTGGATTTGATAACTGACTTTCTTCACGAACTTAAGAATCGCAAAAGGAAAATTTTAGAACTGTTAAAAACTTGGATCACTTGGGTAGTAAGAAAAACATTCTGCTAAACGAATTGTTTAATCTCATCATCATGTTGCAAATGTTTCAGCTTACCGGTTCTATTTATCATACAGTAAAAGTAAAATAATGTCAATGACAGAATTACGGGAGACAACCTGTAAATATTTCTAATTTAAGTTGAATGGAATTGGATTGTAGATGAAAGTGACACATTTGTTTCATTTTTATTCACATTTATATAGACGTTTTTCAATAAAGATTTGCAGTTTTAATGTATGATCTTAAGATAATTACTTACTTCTATTTTCAACCCTGTAGGCATATATATAGCACATCATTCATTGTCTAACTATAGTTATGTTCAATATTATTATCAGGAAAGGTTGTTATATAACCCTGAATGAAATAGGTTTTAGTCCCAATTGTGATATAGGCATTAAGTATGTGAAGTTATTTGATAATCGATCCATCAATATAATGCACAAGATACATACCGAACACGCGCAGATCTACGTATAGGCCCTACACTGTTCTACACCAAGATGGGGACTTATATCTTCGTGAGGGTAAAATTAACCCCTAAAATTGGGGAAAGGTAGGTATCTTGCTCATCACACTCTCTTGCATAAATTAAGCTAGTGAAGTTTTCTATGAAGATTTATTGAATTCCAGCCTGAGGTTGCAGAGAAATGGCGCTGACAACCGTATACGAAAAAGTAATCAAAGGACAATAACTCCTTGAACAATCATAAGACTGGAACATGGTGATAATATGCGCTTCCCTTCTTGATAATGAAGCAGTTTTTGCAGTTTCGTTGAAATCATGACAAATAGCCCGGATAAGAATGCGCGAAATTATATTATATGTACATATGGCCATAATTCAAGGAGAAAAATTCATCAAACCGGGACGTGCTTAAAGTAATGTATGCGCATCTCTTCTTATTAAAAAAGCTTTCCATAAAGATTTGTTGAATTCCAGCCTGTGGTTATTAAAAATTAGCATAGACACTTACGTTTATGAAAACGTAATCAAAAGGTAATAACTCCGTGAACAAGATGCTTAAAATGTCTTGTAGATTTTAGTTTGAAGATAAGATCTCATATTATAGAAAGGAAATGATTTTCAAAGTTCGAGTCACTGTAACCTTGACCTTTGACCCACTGACCCAAAAAAGGACTAGATATCGTTACTACATTGTAAGTAAGATCGATCATCCTATGAAGTTTTACGGCTGTTAGTGATAAAGATCTCAAGATACTGAGCGGGAAAGATTTTCAAAGTTCGGGTCACTGTGACCTTGACCTTTGACCCCCTGATCCCTTGAACAATATTATCATATACAGGTAGCAAGTTTGATGAAATCTCAATGAAAATTGCAACCTGTGTAGTGTTATCAAGGATACGCTATCGGAGGTTACTGTGACCTTGACCTTTGACCCACTGACCATAAAATCAATAGGTATCATAAGTTTCATAAAAGTCAAATGAAAATTGTGACCTCTAGAGTGTTATCGAGGAAAAGGTTAAGAACAGACGATGGACAGACGAGTACCATGGCAGTGGAAAGTACTGATAACATTTGCATTCACTCTTGACAGCAATTTAGGAAGTTTCACTGAATTCCTGTCAGTGGTTTATGAGAAATAACCCGTACATTAATGTGTGACGGTAGAACGGTATCCATTATCATATCCCCCTGGCAGGGGTTCAATAAAAACCACAGTGTAAATTGTTACACAATATATGTTGATGTATATTTGGCGAATTCCTTTCGGTGTCCGGAGTGTACAGAACACTGCAAATGTCAAAGGAACATAGGAAGAGAATTATGAGTGTTTCAGAACATGTGCGGACTGTACCCGCATGTGAGTACGTGCAGCCGGAACATTCCTGGATATGTCTCACTAGATTAGTGTTCTGGAATAATGAATAATGTTTTGAATTGCTCAATTATGAACATCGTACTGGAATTAAACACCTTGATAAAAGCCAGTACATTGGGACAGGAGTAGAACATCGATTTAGAATGTTTCAAATACACGAAAAGAACATGGTCATGTTTGCTGTAAGGGGATACCACTGCGTGGAGTTATTTCCCATGCGTTTATTTACAGTCTTATAAAACTTGCGGGTTTCAGTCCCATGACACACGCACAAACGCAATTAGGAGGTGTCGGAATGCACTTTGGTACGAGATAGTTTGACATGTAAGCACAAATGACATTGAAAAGTAAAATGGTTTCCGAAAATGGACGAAATAAGAGGGCATAGGAATTTTATCTAAGCATCCGGTTTTGTCATTGAGTTTACATTGGCCTTGCATTTAAAAATCATTTTTCGGCTCAATACCTCAACAATGCTTTCACCTACATTGTATAGCTCTCAAACTATGTAAGGGTATTAGTAATGGACAGTAAAAACTTATCTATTTAGGGGTTAATGGGTCAAGGGTAAAGGTTGCTGTGACTATTCAGTTTTAATATTGTCTGCAGGAAATGATCCATATTCATTTTTGGGCCATCGGATGAAAAGGCAAGACCGCAGCAACACTAATTACTCTGCAATTCTTGCCCTAGTGTTTTCAATCTTACTAGAAATATTCCGTAGGAGAAGTTGATATTTAGTAATAGTGACCCATTCCGTGCAATGGACCGGACCCATTTTTTTTTCTTATTTGTAAAAGGACTATGCAAGAATGCTACAGAGCAAGTTTGGCGACATATAATCAACTGGTTCATAAGGAGAGAACATTTCAACGGTTTTCTAGTTTTAGTAACAGCGGTCCCTGTGTGCACTGGACCGGAACCAACTCTTATTTTTGAAAGGTTTCAATGCAAGGATGATGCAGAACAAGTTTGTTAAAAATCTGATATAGTTTCCGAGTAATACATGTACATAACTTTTTGTAAGACAGGACGGGAACGACGGGATGGTACATACGAGACGGACTATATAGGGGGTAAAATGATATATTTTATTACTGCTGTCCATGCGTGAACGTGTACTATTTATTCTAATTGATCACTTTTCGATTATAGCACAGATTAATCGTTTTCGAGAACCAACCCCCGAAGAGAGAGAGACATTGTAGAAATACATATGTATATGTGTCTTGCCTAAGGACCACAGTGGCATTAGTGGGGATCGAACCCTCCAATCCTGTGGAGAACTGCGCCACTGTGGCTCCACAGGAAAGTTGAAAGATTTCATTCAATTGTTTATCATAACTAGCATGTGTGATGGTAAACCCAAGTGGTATAAAAAAATCTCAGTCTAACAAAGTATTTCCACTTTTGGTTTTAAATAAACATATATTGGTATAAACGTTTGCGCTGTTTCATGCCCTAATTGCTTATGTCACAAAAATCCTGTTTGCAATTAATCTGAATAATATGTTATCTCATTGAGCGGTGGGGGAGATCTCTAGACTTCTAAAGAAGTTTTGTTAATGATAGATATTTCATAAAATTAAGTGGTATACCTTGCTTTGTCAAACAAAAAACATAGTCATTTAGCCTATTTGATTTCAACCTTTTTGTTCTGCTTTGCTACGAGAGGGTCCTTCCAGCTTAAATTCTGACGCACGCGTTGTAGGTTTTTATGACAGTGTATAATAGACAAAAGGTACGTACTTTCTTTATTGTGACATTTCTTTTATATAAACCATCAAAACAATCAATCATCTCACAGGGGGGCATTAAAAGCATTTCAAATTTGCATAGGTGTTTGTTGATAGAACATTAAATATATTCTTTTTGCAAAATATATTTACACACTAACAAGAAATATATGTCTGTCCCATAGGGCTGAGATATCAAGTGCAAAAATAAGTACGAAATAAAGAAATCAAATTATGCTGAGACAGGTATCTTTAATTTAGTTTTGCTATTTACATTACAATAGAACAACTAAAACGTATTTTCTGTAGCTCTCCTGAACCTTCTAAAGAGTCTTCATAAGCCGTTTGATTATCCGCTAAACTTGTGGTACCGTTTATCTCGAAGAAAGGTAACAGTAAACTCCGTATATAACGAACTTCTGACTCACTATATCTACGAGAATGTTATACCCATATAGAAGTTTCATATCTAATGAAGATGAAATCAATCGGACCAGGAAGAATTGTTCCTTTTATCCATAATTTCGTTATATCCGGAGTCGTTATATCCGGAGTCGTTATATACGATTATTACTGCAGTAAGCTTGGCTGTAGCTAAAACTTGTTGACTGAAAGTCACATAACTTCAATTGTTTTCTCTCAAGATACATGACTTAAATCTTATCCCTCAAATCACTCAAATTTAATCTTATCCCTCAAGTCACGTGACTTCAATCTTGTCCCTCAAGCAGTGTACGTTCCAGTAATGAAGATATGGAATGGTCAGTAGAAAGTCGTCTGTAAATGTTGCTGACTGACAGTAACGCGTTTTCAAAAACGACGCTCAACTCCGGAAGCTTAATGATTTGTGGAAACCAAGCTGTTTGTAGACAAATCCATACATCCTGAAAACTGATGCTTTTGTATATTTGGGCTCCTTTATCCTCGAACTATGTTTAAAAGTATCAGCCTCTTAATCAGTCGATTTAATGTAAGTGCCCTTTGAGAAAACACATCACTAGGCTGGGTTTGTATCCTGATGTCTACCTGGTTGTTGCTCTGTATGTTTTGAACTTTCACTAGATAATTTGTATGGAGAAGTCTCAACGGGCCGGATTCATGAGATTCTCAATTCTCATATAGGCGATTTTTGGATATATAATTCGACAATTGACAATTCAATGGCCATAACTAATTACAAAAATATATATAATAACATCGTTCACAAGTTTCATATCTCCCTTTCTGATTCGTTATGAAATACACCCATTGACTCATTTAACATATCACCCACACACTACAGGCGGGTGCAATTTGGTTGTTCTGAATCTGGAATTGATTACTAGAAGCAGTTCTGAAGTGTACGGTTAAGCTATTTTACTTCTCAGAACTAGTTCATCAGTTACGCAAAACGTGTGCGGTTTGGTTGTTCTGAAATGATAATTGATTCATACAAGCACTTCTAAAGCGTTTAATTAAACCTTTAAATATCTCTTTTAATATCTCGCAATTAATTCCTGTAATTCCGATTTCAAGCAGAATTGTTGTAGCCACGTGATCCAAAACTTAGCGTTTAGCAGTGTGATCCCTGCAAACGATATTGGTGCATATTTCTTTATTACTTCAGTGATAGATTTTATCACTTTAAAACAGTTTTGGCTTTTTTGATTATCTCCTTAGTGAAGAGCTTAGCTTATTCCAAAAAAAGAAACGTTCGATTCAGAATCAGTTCTGTCACATGGTATTTTGATTCTAGAAACACTAAATCGCACCCGTCTTAGATATACCCACCACTTTCTTTTGTCAAATCACCCTTCCTTTCTCTTCAAATACCAAACTCATTAATTCGTTACATACTATCTTCACTTATTGACCGCATGTATAAGGAGAGCGACTGAAACTTGCTTTTAATCTCTTGGTACCTTTAAATACTTAAATCCAATCTCATAGATTATTCTTTAAGGAACTCCAGTACCAAAAGAAACAAGTTAAAATGAAGATTGTGTGTTTAATATTTGTTATTATGGCAGCTAGTGAGTGTGTCTCAGAGCCTCACTGCTCCAAGTTCCATTACGAAGAGAAACTGCTAGAAAAGATGATAAGAACAGAAATTCTTGTAAAAGAAATAAAAAAGGAAATGGATGCTATACAAACATATGTGAAAGAATCGCTAGCCGAGTTGAAAGAAGAAAACATTCAGTGGACAACAGACATCACAGCCATGCGAGAGAATGGTGTAAAAGAGTTTACTGCGCTACAAGAGAAGGCAAACAGCGAACTGCAGAAAAATATCAATGCTGTCGAGAGTCTCAAAGGTAACCAACACAGTATTACTAACTGATAAAGACCGATTAGAATTTTCATCTGTTTAATCAAAATTTATCAGTTCTTTAGTTTGTTATAGATATTTCCCACATCTACAATATTTACATCCCTTGTTCTCAGTTATCAGCCATTTTGATCGGCAAATGTGATAAGCATAAATAGATGCTAGAACTCTCTATAGTCTTGGACCTAGTTAAGCTATCAGTCGATAAACTTGAAGGGTTATGTTTCTGAATAGGTCTAAAACATTTAAAGCAAAATATAAATATTCCTCTGGTGTTGTCCTACAATACGCATATTTTCAATCAATGGTTAGTTTTGAACAACCGTCTCCTGTTGTTGAGTGAGCTGGAGTACTAAGGCTCATTTTGGGGTTTAGATAAAAATGTTAGGAAGACATTAAATTATGAATGAGGTAACAAAGTATTAGAACATTAAATTATACAGTCTGTATAAAAATATAAATGATTTCGCCGTTAGTGTTTCCCCGCAAAATGAAATAGAAGTGAATAAAAAACTAATTTGTTTTCGTGGAGCATGGAGCAACCTTAGTACAGTGGTAGCGCGTTCGCCTCAGGATTGAAGAGTCCCAAGTTCGATCCCCACCAGTGCCCAAGAAGTGGTAGTGTCCTTAGGCAAGACAAAAATAATTCAATATTGCCTCTGTCTCGAAAGCGATTAACATACATGTAAGTTGTAAGAAATTGATTTGCAATCGAGATTAAGATAATTAGTGTATATTAAAACATATACATGTTGTTATACAGAAAATGCAAAACATGCTAGCTTCATTTTACCGACCATTTTGAGAGGATGATACTGTACTTACAGATAGAGGGAAACCGATCAGTCATAACTGTTTTAGCCATTGCAGATGTCATAAAAAACAAGCATATTGATACTTTACATCGTGTTATAAAAAGTCTTTTTTGATACAACAAAGTTGTCCGTTATGTAGTGAAACTATAAGCGCTAGTAATAATAAATAGCTCAATAAATTACAATATTCATTGTTCGATGTACATGTATTGCTTTTGCAACTTTCTTTCCCATGTCAGAATTTGAACTTACACAAAAGCTATGGAATACACTCGTAGGGCTGAGTTTTATAGAATCAATATCCATATCGTATGATTATAATGTAATGCCTTTATATATACTTCAGACAAGATCGTATCACCGAATGTTGCCTTTAGTGCGAAGACTGCTCGAGATACAATTTCTAGTAACGGCGACACCATCGTGTTTACAGAGACTCTCCTTAACTTTGGTGAAGCTTACAGTACCGACACTGGAATATTCACAGCCCCGCATGGAGGAATCTACATATTTACCGTCCAGTTATGTGTAGACGGTAGCAAATACATTCATCATGGTATAGTTGTTAACGACGTATATAAGAGTATTGCACTATATCAGGACAACTATGCTGCAGTGCGTTGCCGAAGTTCAACTGCTACTGTAGCTCTGAACTCCGGAGATAATGTCTGGGTCAAAGTAATAAGCAAATCAAGTGGAAGCATCCTGCATAACAGCAGTACAAGCTACTGGAACATGTTTTCAGGAATTCTCGTTCATGCTGACTAAAATAGTACCCACCAGAACCCCCCGAAATATTTTATTAGAACTGTAAACCGAGCAAAACGGCAAGTTTAATTTAGAACTGTAAAAGGATCAAACTGACTGGTGTAAATAATTTTCTTGATTAAATAATTACTGACATTTCCAAGACTGAAATAAATCTTTATACATACAAATGTAGCCACAAAATGGCTCAAATATTTAGACATATTATACCAACATTATACTGTTCAGTGAACTCCATTTATAACGAACTCCTTTGAACCATCTAAAAATGTTCCTTATATTCGAAGTTTGTTACATCCGTTCAAGACAAATATATACAGAAAAAAATGAAAAATGTGGGCCTAGAAAATGTGTTCCTTATATCTTGATTTTCGCTATATTCGGAGTCGTTATATATGAAGTTTACTGTACTATATTTTATAACACGTTGAATTCATACTGAGGTATCCTACTTGTATGAATTACAATCCGAAATAGAAGTTGAAATTCTTTGAAAGGAAATTTGAATTATTCCTTTATAAATTACTTTTAATATAATTTTCGGATACTTTTCTTTTTCAAAAAAACAACATGCTGACAATTATTAACTTTTATAATGTAGAAAAATGCTAAAAAATGCGAAAAAATGAAATGACTTCATAATTGATATGGTTTTCATTTATTCAACAAGAACTTGTAGCTTTCAAGACACTATTATGCTCACTTCTAACCATATTATGTGCATGTAATATTAATTTTATATCATTTAAAAAGAATAAAAACTGGACTTTGTTGTTGTTTTATGTCCAAGCGTCCGAAGCATCATTCCTATAAAATTATTTAATATTGATGACCAATTGTTTTAAACCTGGGAACTAATTTGAACGAAATTGGTTCACGGCCATAAAACGCTGCAACCCAATTATTTTAGCTTTGACCCTTTGGATTTACGGTTAGGTATTTGTTTCCTATTTGTTGTCATGGCAAGATTGGTTGTCATAGCAGCATTGGTTCTTATGGCAAAATTCAACATTTACCGTGGTAACAATGAGAGGCGGGGGTGTTGAATTCAATATTTACAGTGGTAAATCTTAGAGGCGGGGGCGTTGAATTCATTGTTTACCCTGGAAAAACTGAGAGGCCGGGGTGTTGAATTCATTATTTACAGTGGTAAATCTGAGAGCGGGGCGTTGAATTCATAATTTACAGTGGTAAATCTGAGAGCGGGCCGTTGAATTCATTATTTACAGTGGTAAATCTGAGAGGCGGGGGCGTTGAATTCATTATTTACCAGTGGTAGCACTGAGAAGCGGGGGTGTTGAATTCATTATTTACAGTGGTAAATGTGAGAGGCGGCGGCGTTGAATTCATTATTTACAGTGGTAAATCTGAGACGCGGGGGCGTTGAATTTATTATTTACCAGTGGTAGCACTGAGAAGCGGGGGTGTTGAATTCATTATTTCCAGTGGTAAATGTGAGAGGCGGGGGCGTTGAATTTATTATTTACCAGTGGTAAAACTGAGAAGCGGGGCGTTTAATCATTATTTACCGTGGTAAATGTGAGAGGCGCGGGGTGTTGAATTCATTATTTACAGTGGTAAATCTGAGAGGCGGGGGCGTTGAATTCATTATTTACCAGTGGTAGCACTGAGAAGCGGGGGTGTTGAATTCATTATTTCCAGTGGTAAATGTGAGAGGCGGGGGCGTTGAATTTATTATTTACCAGTGGTAAAACTGAGAAGCGGGGCGTTTAATCATTATTTACCGTGGTAAATGTGAGAGGCGGGGGTGTTGAATTCATTATTTACAGTGGTAAATCTGAGAGGCGGGGGCGTTGAATTCATTATTTACCAGTGGTAGCACTGAGAAGCGGGGGTGTTGAATTCATTATTTCCAGCGGTAAATGTGAGAGGCGGGGGCGTTGAATTTATTATTTACCAGTGGTAAAACTGAGAAGCGGGGCGTTTAATCATTATTTACCGTGGTAAATGTGAGAGGCGGGGGTGTTGAATTCATTATTTACAGTGGCAAATCTTAGAGGCGGAGGCGTTGAATTCATCATTTAAAGTGGTAAATCTGAGAGGCGGGGGCGTTGAATTCATTTTTTACCAGTGGTATATCTGAGAGGCGGGGGGCGTTGAATTCATTATTTACCAGTGGTAAATCTGAAAGGTGGGGATTTTGAATTCATTATTTACCAGTGGTAAATCTGAGAGGCGGGGGCGTTGAATTCATTATTTACAGTGGTAAATCTGAAAGGTGGGGGCATTGAATTCATTATTTACCAGTGGTAAATCTGAAAGGTGGGGGTATTGAATTCATTATTTACCAGTGGTAAATCTGAGAGGCGGGGGCGTTGAATTCTTTATTTACCAGTGGTAAATCTGAAAGGTGGGGGTTTTGAATTCATTATTTACCAGTGGTAAATCTGAGAGGCGGGGGCGTTGAATTCATTATTTACCGTGGTAAATCTGAGAGGTGGGGATATTTAATTCATTATTTACCAGTGGTAAATCTGAAAGGTGGGGGTGTTCAATTCATTATTTACCGTGGTAAATCTCAGAGGCATGGGTTTCGAATTTCTTATTTACGGTGGTAAATCTTAAAGGCGGGGACGTTGATTTAATTATTTATCCATTGTAAATGGCAAGATAGTACATATGAACTATTCTCTATTTCATTTCCTAGACACAAATTTAAGACAAAACAATTAAGTAATATGAACATGCCGACACATAAAACGAATAGGGACGGCATTGTACTTTTTTCGTTCTTTTTTATAATTGAATGTTCTGATTTCCAATTAGGGCCAGTCTATTTCTATAAAAAGGGCGGAAGGCTTACAACTTACAACATCAACAGACGACATTTTATTTGTCGTCTGTTTAGGAACAAGCGAAGGACGCGTAACTGCGACATACATTCAATAAAAAGTAAGAGTAATAATTTTTGTAACATGAAAGCAGAGTTATAGACATTAAGACCTGCCGATAATAGTTCTCAAGTAAAACAGAGTATCTCTAGCTAGCTAAAATACATTTTTATCGTTAGTACCGGATAATGCATATGACAAACGCCCCTAGAAGAGGTAAGTTATCTTAGGTTTTCAAGGGATACCCCTGTTTCTTATACATGCCAGGTTTATAGCACCTATACATTTGACCTCGAGTTTTAAGTCTCATCCGAAAGACTGTTAAGTAATTTTAGCTGGTCAGCCCCGGTAATCGAACCCACAACCCCGAGATAACAAGTCTCGTGCTCTACCTATTGAGCTAACCGGGGTTGTATCTCTAACAAATACTTGGCATTTAACTAAAAAAACTTAACTACCTTGAATTTTGTGATATTGGTTGTGGTCATATACAATAAGTTCCCATGTTCTGACTTGGCACTACCTAAAACAGAAACATATACCTTGGAAGACGGAATTCAAATATTAACAATATATCGTTTTTATTCAACAAAATCTTTTTTTACGTCGCTCTCTGTTTTCATCATTGCAGATTTATATCTTACTTTCTGTAAATTCTTCGGTTATATGGCGATTCACGACAACTTTATCATCTAAATCAAGTATTCTGTTAGCTTAAGACTCTAGCGTACGTTCAGCGTCAGCCATGTTTTTGTCGTTAAATTACGTCACGTTTGTACGTGCACGTCACACTGGTACAGTTATGTGAAAAAGCCCTGTGCGTGCAAGGCCAAAAACTGATTATACTTCGCGAGGACGGATTTACGATTCAAAAGTGTTAATATAAAATGTATATAATAACATAAGTATTTTAGATAAATATTAAACGAAATTTCTAACGCACCACCTGTCCCTTTCATTTCCTTATTTATTTAATTATCAACATGCCAGCTTATTTTTAACTATCAATGCACAAAAGCTGTCATGGGTTGCATTTATGAAGACCCAGGGTAGATACGTCCATTCAATGAATTTCAAACTGGTCGAGTAATAACTTGTGTGTAACAATATTCGAATGATAACAGGAGGAGTAACCGAGTTGAAACATAATTACATGTATGTTGTACAGAAAGAGAAAAGCGCGCACTTAGTCCAAAGACCTACACTCAGTTCCAAAAGAAAGTGTGCACTTTGTTTTCTGTGATTTTTCATCGACTACTTTTCTGAAAGCCTATATATTTGGTACCAAAATTGAGATCTGTTTACGTACAATATGGCGAACATTTTAGATTTTGAGTTGTGCTCGTTTTAAGTGGTTGTTTTTAAACGAGAAAGGACGGGGTTTTAAAATATTTAAAATTAAGAAGTGCACACTTTCTTTTGGAGCTGAGAGTATATTGCTTATACGTTTCGTCGCATACTAAGAGAGGTAACTCATGCGAGAATATCGCACACACATGCTGATGTTATCTCCCTTACCGCTATTTTTCGAGATGATACGTTTGGTTTTGCTATTTTCGTATTAGAAACATATTTGTTAAGTATTATGATGATTATCTTTACGGTCATGGTATTATTATTTAATAATACATATGCTATCTACATGTAGTAGCACGTTTTTACAGATAATTTTTTTATCCGTCCTCGCGAAATATTATCAGTTTTTGGCCCTGCACGCACGGGACTATTATTCACATAAATGCCCTCGGGTGACGTTAACGTAATGAATATGGTTTACAATAATTCCATATTGTTCGAAATCAACTTAAAATTGCATATGAGTCTACGGTAAAGACTGAGTTGTCACCTTTTACCGAATGGAGAGATGAATCCGATCTGATAACTGGTCAGTATGCCGAGATAATACAACAGTAAGCCAAAAATAATATTTTAAGCAGTAATTTCTTGAACAATGCTGTCTAAAAGACAGCTATATCCCCCGCCTCAAATACGAACATTGAAGGAATCAATGTTTCTGAGTACCGTAATTTCCGGACAAAAGGCCCTTCACTGTATTGGCCGCACCCATATAAAAGGTAAAGTGTTTGTTTATTATAGTGTCACCCGTATTTAAAGGGCTAGCCATTCTGACTTATGAGACACCTTCTGTTTGAGCACATGTACCTCCCGAATCCTATCCTATTAATGCCAGGCACCAGGCAGGTAGGCATACGGTAACCATTAATTAACTAGCTGGCGGCTCATAAACCGGCCATATCAGAGCGGACCCCTGCTGTTATTCGAACGTTCGACCTCCCGTCGAATTTTAGAAACAAAAATAAACGTATAAGCCTCTCCGGCATATTGGCCGCAGCAGATATGCCGAATATATATTGCAGTTATTTAGGCGTTTAAAACGAGTCGCGCAGAGCAAGTTTGGTCAAAAATCCGACATAGTTACGTACTTGGCATTTTTTGGAGACGGCACGGGACAGACGAGACGTGATTCCTATATGGAGGATGTGTGTGTAATGATACATTTTAAAACTGCTGTCCATTCGTGAACGTTAATCTTTTATTCTCGAATGTTCTACAATATAGATTTATCGTTTTCCAGACTCACTACAGATAAATTCAACCCCCGAACAGAGAGAGGCATTTCAGAAACATCTGTGTCTTGCCTAAGGACACAACCAACGTGGCACTGGTGGGGATCGAGCCCGGAACCCTCATATCCTAAGGAGAACGCGCTAACACTGCGCGACTGTGGGCTCCACAGGAACGTTGACTGGTTTCATCCAATTCTTTATCTCAACAAGCATGTGTGATAGTGTTTTAATTTAAATCTCAGTGTAACTTTATTAAACAAAGTCTTTCCACTTTTTGCTTTCAATAAACATTATATTTGCACAAATGTCACTAATGCTTATGTTACAAAAATCCAGTTAACGAGTAATCTGAATAATTTGTTATTTCGTTGAGCAATGGGACAGATCTCTAGACTTTTAAAGAAGTTATGTTAATGATACATACTTTATAAAATAGAGTGGTATAATATGCCTTGTCAAACAAAAATCAAAGTAATTTAGCCTATTTGATTTCGATCTTATCTTTCTGGTTTTCTTAGAGAGGGTACTCCAGCTAAAATACTGACGCACGCGTTGTAGGTTTTTATGATAGTATATAAAAGACAAAAGTACTTGAAATTCTTTATTCTGACATTTATAAATACCTACAAAGCAAACAGTTATCTAAGAGGGGGGCAATTTAAACATACCGAATTTGCGCAGGTGTTTGCTGATAAAGCATTAAATATATTCTTTTTGCAAAATATATTTACACACTAGCAAAAAAGAAATATATGTCTGCCCCATAGGGCTGAGATATTAAGTGCAAAAATAAGTACGAAATAAAGAAATCAAATTATGCTGAGACAGATATCTTTTATTTAGTTTTGCTATTTACATTACAATTGAACAACTAAAACGTATTTTCTGTAGCTCTCCTGAACCTTCTAAAGAGACTTCATAAGCTGTTTGATTATCCGCTAAACTTGTGGTACCGTTTATCTCGAAGAAAGGTAACAGTACACTCCGTATACAACGAACTTCTAACTCACTATAACTACGAGAATGTAATATCCATATAGAAGTTTCATATCTAATGAAGATGAAATCAATCGGACCAGGAAGAATTGTTCCTTATATCCATAATTTCGTTATATCCGGAATCGTTATATACGGTGTTTACTGCAGTAAGCTTGGCTGTAGCTAAAACTTGTTAACTGAAAGTCACATGACTTCAATTCTATACCTCAAGTCACATAACTTCATTGTTTCCCTCAATACACGTTACTTCAATCTTTTCCCTCAAATCACTCAAATTTAATCTTATCCCTCAAGACAAGTTACTTCAATCTTTTCCCTCAAATCACTCAAATTTAATCTTATCCCTCAAGTCATGTGACTTCAATCTTGTCCCTCAAGAATTGTACGTTCCAGTGAGGAAACTATGGAATAGCACGTAGAAAGTAGCCGGTAAATGTTGCTGACTGACAGTAACGCGTTTTCATATTTGCCGCTTAATTCCGGAAGCTTTATATCAAGAAATTTGATAAATAACAAAATGATTTGTGGAAACCAAGCTGTTTGTAGGCAAATGTCCATACATCCTGAAAACTGCTGCTTTTGTATATTTGGGCTCCTTTATCCTCGAACTATGTTTAAAAGTATCAGCCTCTTAATTAGTCGATTTAATGTAAGTGCCCTTTGAGAAAACACATCACTAGGCTGGGTTTGTATCCTGATGTTTACCTGGTTGTTGCTCAGTATGTTTTGAACTTTCGCTAGATAATTTGTATGGAGCAGTCTCGAAGGGCCAGATTTATGAGATTCTCAATTCTCATATAGGCGATTTTTGGATATATAATTCGACAATTGACAATTCAATGTTCATTACTAATTACAAAAATATATATAATAACATCGTTCACAAGTTTCATATCTCCCTTTCTGTTTCGTTATGAAATACACCCAGTGATTCATTTAACATATCACCCACACACTACAGGCGGGTGCAATTTGGTTGTTCTGAATCTGGAATTGATTACTAGTAGCAGTTTGAAGTGTTCGGTTAAGCTATTTTACTTCTCAGAACTAGTTCATACAATTACGCAAGACGTGTGCGGTTTGGTTGTTCTGAAATGATAATTGATTCATACAAGCACTTCTAAAGCGTTTAATTAAACCTTTAAATATCTCTTTTAATATCTCGCAATTAATTCCGGTAATTCCGATTTCAAGCAGAATTGTTGTAGCCACGTGATCAAAAACTTGGCGTCTAGCAGTGTGATCCCTGCAAACGATATTGGTGCATACTTCTTTATTACTTCAGTGATAGATTTTATCACTTTAAAACAGTTTTGGCTTTTTTGATTATCTCCTTAGTGAAGAGCTTAGCTCATTCCATAAAAAGAAACGTTCGATTCAGAATCAGTTCTGTCACATGGTATTTTGATTCTAGAAACACTAAATCGCACCCGTTTTAGATATCACCACCACTTTCTTTTGACATATCACCCTTCCTTTCTCTTCAAATACCAAACTCATTAATTCGTTACATACTATCTTCACTTATTGACCGCATGTATAAGGAGAGCGACTGAGACTAGCTTTTAATCTCTTCGTACCTTTAAATACTTAAATCCAATCTCATAGATTATTCTTTAAGGAACTCCAGTACCAAAAGAAACAAGTTAAAATGAAGATTGTGTGTTTAATATTTGTTATTATGGCAGCTAGTGAGTGTGTCTCGGAGCCTCACTGCTCTAAGTTCCATTACGAAGAGAAACTGCTAGAAAAGATGATAAGAACAGAAATTCTTGTAAAAGAAATAAAAAAGGAAATGGATGCTATACAAACATCTGTGAAAGAATCGCTAGCCGAGTTGAAAGAAGAAAAAATTAAGTGGACAACAGACATCACAGCCATGCGAGAGAATGGTTTAAAAGAGTTTACTGCGCTACAAGAGAAGGCAAACAGCGAACTGCAGAAAAATATCAATGCTGTCGAGAGTCTCAAAGGTAACCAACACAGTATTACTAACTGATAAAGAACGAATAGTATTTTTATCTGTTTAATCAAAATATATCAGTTCTTTAGTTTGTTATAGATATTTCCCATATCTACAATATTTACATCCCTTGTTCTCAGTTATCAGCCATTTTGATAGGCAAATCTTATAAGCATAAATAGATGCTGGAACTATCTATAGTCTTGGACCTAGTTGTCCAACTTTGATCTACGATTAAGCCATCAGTCGATAAACTTGCAGGGTTATGTTTCTGAATAGGTCTAAAAACATTTAAAGCAAAATATAAATATTCCTCTGGTGTTGTCCTACAATACACATATTTTCAATCAATGGTTAGTTTTGAGCAACCGTCTCCTGTTGTTGAGTGAGCTGGAGTACTAAGGCTCATTTTGGGGTTTAGATAACAGATAGTTAGCAAGACATTAAATTATGAATGAGGTAGCAAAGTATTAGAACATTAAATTATACGTACTGTATAAAAATATAAATGGTTTCGCAGTTAGTGTTTCCCCGCAAAATGAAATAGAAGTGAATAAAAAACTAATTTGTTTTCGTGGAGCATGGAGCAACCTTAGTGCAGTGGTAGCGCGTTCGCCTCAGGATTGAAGAGTCCCGAGTTCGATCCCCACCAGTGTCCAAGAAGTGGTAGTGTCCTTATACAAGGCAAAAATAATTCAATATTGCCTCTGTCTCGAAAGCGATGATACTGTACTTACAGATAGAGGGAAACCGATCAGTCATAACTGCTTTAGCTATTGCAGAAGTCATAAAAATCAAGCATATTTATTCTTTACATCGTGTTAGAAAATGTCGTTTTTATACAAGAAAGTTGTCCGTTATGTAGTGAAACTATAAGCGCTAGTAATAATAGATAGCTCAATAAATTATAATATTCATTGTTCAATGAACATGTATTGTTTTTGCAACTCTCTCTCTCCCATGTCAGAATTTGAACTTACACAAAAGCTATGGAATACTCTCGTAGGACTGAGTTTTAAAAAATCAATATCCATATCGTATTATTATAATGTAATGCCTTTATATATACTTCAGACAAGATCGTATCACCGAATGTTGCCTTTAGTGCAAAGACTGCCAGAAATGTAAGTCCTAGTAACGGCGACACCATCGTGTTTACAGAGACTCTACTTAACCTTGGTGAAGCTTACAGTACCGACACTGGAATATTCACAGCCCCGCACGGAGGAACCTACATATTTACCGTCCAGTTATGTGTTCACGGTAAAAGGTACACTGATTATGGCATAGTTGTTAACGACGTATATAAGAGTATTGCACGATATGTGGACAACTACGCGGACTATCGTTGCCGGAGTTCATCTGCTACTGTAGCTCTGAGCTCCGGAGATAATGTCTGGGTCAAAGTAATATATAGATCAAGCACACCGATCCTGTATGACAGCAGTACACGCTACTGGAACATGTTTTCAGGAATTCTTGTTCATGCTGACTAAAATATGAACTACCAGAACCACCAGAGCATTTTATTAAGAACTGTAAACTGAGCAAAATGGCACTTTTCATTTCGAGCAGTAAACCGAGCAATACGGCACGTTTCATTCAGAACTGTGAAAGGATCAAACTGACTGGTGTAAATAATTTTCTTGATTAAATAATGACTCAAATAAATTTTTATACATGTACATACTAAAGGGTTAAACTATTTAGACATGTTATAGCAACAGTATACTGTACATTATACTCCGTTTATAACGAACTCCTTTGGACCATTTAAATATTTCCTTATATCCGGAGTTTGTTACATCCGTTTAACATTTTCATAACAAATAAAGAAAGACAAGTGACAGGAAATTGTCACAAAACCAGGTGAGCTGGCCGAGCGCAAATGTGTTTTTAAATTCAGTAGATAAACATAATGTGAAAAAGAAACAAAGGTCTTCTTCTATATATTACATGTGTAAAAAAAGCAAAGGGCCATAATTCAGGCAAAATTGATCCAAACACAAAACCCAGACAATATGCACGAGGGCACTTGATGACAACAGTTGTGTAAGAGTTTGGTTTAAATATCTTGAGAAATGTAGGAGGAAGTGGGCACGTGACAGTATTCTTCTATATATAACATATGTGGAAAAAAAGCAAAGGGCCATAATTCAGGCAAAAAATATAAAAAAAAAAGAAAAAAAAAAAAAAAAAAACTTGCTCTGTGTGGGGTTTGAACCGCTGGTCTCATGAGAAATTTTGTCATCTTACTGTAACAGAATACTCCAAAGTATACAGGACTGGTAATCTATTCTAAAAATAGACAGTAATAACAGAGTATTCTCCCTTTTATAATAACAGAGTATTCTCCCTTTTATATATACTCAAATAAGGAGACACAAAATTGCTAACGGACGGACGGACGGACGACCAGGGGCAGAACATTATATATTCAAAATTCTTTAGTTCACAATTATAGTTCTGTGAAAGTTTAGTTGAAATCCCTTGAGAAATGTAGGAGATGCACACAGAAGAGTATTTCTCTATATATATTACATTATGTGGAAAAAAACAAAGGCCCATAATTCTGTCAAAAATGATCAAATCACAAAACCCCGACAGTATGCGCCATGGCACTTGGTGACAATAATTCTGTGAAAGTTTGGTTGAAATCCCCTGAGAAGTGTAGAAGGAGTTGCGCACAGAAGAATTACATATGTGAAAAAAAACAAAGGGCCATAATTCTGTCAAAAAGGACCAAATCACAAAACCCCGACAATATGCGCCAGGGTACTTCATGACAATACTTCTGTGAAAGTTTGGTTGAAATCCGTTGAGAAATGTAGGAGGAGTTGCGCACAGAAGAATTACATATGTGAAAAAAACAAAGGGCCATAATTCTGTAAAAAATGACCAAATCACAAAACCCCGACAATATGCGCCAGGGCACTTCATGACAATACTTCTGTGAAAGTTTGGTTGAAATCCGTTGAGAAATGTAGGAGGAGTTGCGCACAGAAGAAATTGTTTACGCCCGCCGGCCCGCCCGCCGCCCGCCCGCCCGCCGACATACCCCAATCTAATAACCAGGATTTTTCCTTCGGAAAACATGGTTAATAAAATGTGGTCCTAGAAAATTTGTTCCTTATATCCGGATTTTCGATTTATCCGGAGTCGTTATATACGGAGTTTACTGTACTATTTTTTATGACACGTTGAATGCATACTGAGAAAGTCTACTTGTATGTATTATAATCCCAAATAAATAGAAGTTGAAATTCTTTGAAATGGAAGATTGAATTATACCTTTATAAATTACCATTAATTCGCTTCAACTTTTCGGATACTTTTTCTTTTCAAGAAACAATATGCTGACATAATTGTGTTATCATTTATAAACTTTTATAATGTAGAAAAAAGTAAAAAATATAAATTGCTTCATAATTGGAAGAACTTGTAGTGTTAAAGATAACATTATGCTCACTTCTTTCCACGTAATGTGCATGTAATATTAGTTTTATGTCATTTTAAAAGTATATTGCTGAACTTTTGTTGTTGTTTTTTGTCCAAGCGTCCCAAGCATCATTCCTATAAAATTATTTAAAATTGATGACCAATTGTTTTAAACCCGGGAACTAATTTGAACGAAATTGGTTCACGGCCATAAAACGCTGCAAACCAGTTATTTTAGCTTTGAACCATTGGATTTACGGTAAGGTAATTGTTTTCTATTAGTTCTCATGGCAAAATTGATTATCATGGCAGCATTGGTTGTCGTGGCAGCATTGTTTGTGACCTTGAACTTGGTGGAAGTGTGCCAATACCCTAACTCCTTGTACGGTGAACTATCCCTATGTCAACTGACATTGAAGCTGTAGTTATAAAGATATTACATGAAAACCTACACCCTAAATTATTTAACCATACAAAGTATAAGAATATAGCACCTATGCTGACCTTGACCTTCAATGTTATGATTAGTTCCACCCTCAAATGTAGTGTGCACATTTGTAGTACTATTCTCACATCCAGTTTCAATAAAACTGGAGCTGTAGTTGCAAAGATATAACAAGAGAACGAAGCTTGGCATAAAACTTTAACCTCATAATAACCTTAACATAGCACTTACGATGGCCATGACCTTAGAGTACTTTTGATGTCTTATGGTCATATATATTCTTTGTAAGTATGATTAGGAGCAGTAACGAAATGGTACACAATAGTTTTCGATCCACATCATCATATCATATCGCTTGAAATTGTACAAAGCGCAGATCGAATTATTTTTATTGGCTTAAACAATTTATAATGTTGACTATGTGATTACTTTTCATTCAACGTACGTTTTATGATAAAACAAACTTCCCTGCCACCCATATATTTGTTTATTATTTATTCTGTGTCATATATTGAATTCGTCCTCTGCACATTTCTACCCGCGCTTTAGGTAAGGTTCAGCGCAAAACACGTATGTCAAAAGTTGTTTTTCGGGGAGTTAACCTATAGCCCACAGCGCTTTGATTATCGTTGGTACCGGATAATCCATATGACCAACGCCACTAGAAGAGGTTAGTTATTTAAGGTTTTCAAAGGATCGATACACCTGGTTCTTATACATGCCAGGTTTATAGCACCCATACATTTGAACTCGAATTTTAAGTCTCATCCGAAAGACTGTTAAGTAATTTTAGCTGGTCAGCCCCGGTAATCGAACCCACAACCCCGAGATTACAAGTCTCGTGCTCTACCTATTGAGCTAACCGGGTTGTATCTCTAACAAATACTTGGCATTTAACTAATAAAACTTAACTACCTTGAATTTTGTGATATCGGTTGTGGTCATATACAGTAAGTTCTTATGTTCTGACTTGGCACTACCTAAAACAGAAACATATACCTTGGAAGACGGAATTCAAATATTAAAATATTAGCAATATATCGTTTTTATTCAACAAAATCTTTTTTTACGTCGCTCTCTGTTTTCATCATTGTAGATTCTTACTTTCTGTAAAGTTGCGAGTATCTTCTTCGGTTATATAGCGATTCACGACAACTTTATCATCTAAATCAAGTATTCTGTTAGCTAAAGACTCTAGCGTACGTTCAGCGTCAGCCATGTTTTTGTCGTTAAATTACGTCACGTTTGTACGTGCACGTCACACTGGTACAGTTATGTGAAAAAAGCCCTGTGCGTGCAAGGCCAAAAACTGATTATACTTCGCGAGGACGGATTTACGATTCAAAAGTTTTAATATATATAGTAACATAAGTATTTTATATAAATATTAAACGAAACTTCTAACACACCACCTGTCCCTTTCCTTTCCTTATTTATTCAATTATCAACATGCCAGCTTATTTTTAACTATCAATGCACAAAAGCTGTCATGTGTTGCATTTATGAAGACCCAGGGTAGATCCGTCCATTTAATGAATTTCAAACTGGTCGAGTAATAACTTGTGTGTAACAATATTCAAATGATAACAGGAGGAGTAACCGAGTTGAAACATAATTACATGTATGTTGTACAGAAAGAGAAAAGCGCGCACTTAGTCCAAAGACCTACACTCAGTTCCAAAAGAAAGTGTGCACTTTGTTTTCTGTGATTTTTCATCGACTACTTTTCTGAAAGCCTATATAAAGTTGACTCTCAGTATCTCAAACCCGCCTACCTCAAATTTCCGTTTAAGTCGAAGAAATTCTAAAGTCCCGTCAAATTTCTTTCTTTATCTATGTACTTTAACTCCTTTTAAGACAAAATTTGACATATCGAGACACCGGATGTGTCGAAGGGATTTTTTGGTCCGTCAATCAAATTCCAGTGTATTGTCAACTCGTTAAGTCGAAGTGCGAAAGTCGCCGACGGATCAAAGGTGCGGCGGGTCAAAGCAAGGGTGAGACGTTGTCATGCCAATTCACACGTGTCGTAATGATTGTTGTTTGTTTTTCATGGATTTACTTTAATTGCCGGTGACTACGTGTAATTAATGATGAAAAATGCGGTAATCACTTTTACATGTTTAAAGACTTCATTTATTTGAGAAGTTAAATGATAATAAAATGTAGTGGGGTTTATAAAAAAAAAAGATGATTTCTGAACGAATATATCAGTCTGTAAATATTTTGATTTGTAGTTAGATGCTGTTCTTATGTTTAAAATATACGAATGTTTTGACTTACGGTTTAAAAAACGCTACTTTCATTTTCGCCCGACACGTACTTTCGTTTTCGCTCGGGCCGATACAAGTATGTAGATGTGCTTGATATTTATTACTAAGGGCTGTTTGGGTATATGCAAAAATGAAATGTTATTAAAATTGAATTTGTGTTCAAAAGTTTCAGGGAAAATTTGCATTAATAAAATAAATACAAATAGTTGTCTGTCTTGAAAACAGGGAATTTTGTGCACTATTCGTCCATATACGTCCAAAAAAACAACAACTAAAAGCCCCTCCTCTTACCTCGAACTTCGTTTATCTCGAAGTAAAAGGTCTGGTACCTTGAAATTCGAGATAACGAGAGTCAACTGTATTTGGTACCAAAATTGAGATCTGTTTACGTACAATATGGCGAACATTTTAGATTTTGAGTTGCGCTCGTTTTAAGTGGTTGTTTTTAAACGAGAAAGGACGGGGTTTTTAAATATTTAAAATTAAGAAGTGCACACTTTCTTTTGGAACTGAGTGTATACTGCTTAGACGTTTCGTCGCATACTAAGAGAGGTAACTCATGCGAGAATATCGCACACACATGCTGATGTTATCTCCCTTACCGCTATTTTTCGAGATGATACGTTTGGTTTTGGTCAGATACTCCTATTGTTTTCCCCATTGACTTACAATGTACATTATAAATCTAGTCAAAAGGTGACTCTGTATCATACCCACCTATAGAGTGTTGACCAATGAAATTACTTTTTTCGAACAGATTAGTCTCTCAGTTACCAGTGTTTTACAATTTGGCAAGGGAGACCACCACCCCACTCAGTCAGGTGAGATTTAGGTGTCTAAACCGCATGTGTACACCTTTTCACATGGCGATTTCAGTGTTATTTATTATGATAACCAATCCTAAAATATTCATTCGCGTGCAGAAGACATTGCATTTTATTTTTCAAATGAGTTTTTTGCATTTGTAAACACAACCTTTTCTACCAATCAGGTAATGTCTCATTTTATCTTACGGTTTTCCTTGTACTTTTTTCAGCCAATCCCTGAGCCAGACTGCAATAGGATCATCTGACCTTTTGCCATTTTCGTATTAGAAACATTTTTGTTAAGTATTATGATGATTATCGTTACGGTCATGGTATTATTATTTATAATACATATGCTATATACATGTAGTAGCACTTTTGTACAGATAATTTTTTTTATCCGTCCTCGCGAAATATGATCAGCTTTTGGCCCTGCACGCACAGGGCTTTTATTCACATAACTGCCCTAGGGTGACGTTAACGTAAAGAATATGTTTTATAATAATTCCAGATTGTTCGAAATCAACTTAAAATTGCATATGAGTCTACGGTAAAGACTGAGTTTTCACCTTTTACCGAATGGAGAGATGAACCCGATCTGATAACTGGTCAGTATGCCGAGAATAGACAATAAAACAACAGCAAGCCAACAATAATATTTTATTATGAAATGACGAATTTGAGTTTACACACTCTTTAATAAGTACAAGTATATGGCAGTTCTTTTTTTAACAATGCTGTCTAAAATACAGCTACATGTATATCCCCCGCCTCAAATATGAACATTGAAGGAAAAAATTAATGTTTCTGAGTACCGTAATTTCCGGACAATAGGCCATTCACTGTATTGGCCGCACCCATATAAAAGGTAAAGTGTTTGTTTATTATAGCGTTACCCGTATTTAAAGGGCTAGCCATTCTGACTTATGAGACACCTTCTGTTTGAGCACATATACCTCCCGAATTCTATCCTATTAATGCCAGGCACCAGGCAGGTAGGCATACGGTAACCATTAATTAACTAGCTGGCGGCTCATAAACCGGCCATATCAGAGCGGACCCCTGCTGGTATTCGAACCTTCGACCTCCCGTCGAATTTTAGAACTAAAAATAAACGTATAACCCGCTCCGGCATATTGGCCGCAGCAGATATGCCCAATATATATTGCAGCTATTTAGGCGTTCAAAACGAGTCGCGCAGAGCAAGTTTGGTCAAATATCCGACATAGTTACATACTTGGCATTTTTTGAAGACGGCACGGGACAGACGAGACGTGATTCCTATATGGAGGATGTGTGTGTAATGATACATTTTAAAACTGATGTCCATGTGTGAACGTTAACCTTTTATTCTCGAAAGTTCTATAATATAGATTTATCGTTTTCCAGACTCACTACAGATAAATTCAACCCCCGAACAGAGAGAGGCATTTTAGAAACATCTTATCTTTGTCTTGCCTAAGGACACCACCAACGTGGCACTGGTGGGGATCGAGCCCGGAACCCTCATATCCTAAGGAGAAAGCGCTAACACTGCGCGACTGTGGGCTCCACAGGAACGTTGACTGGTTTCATCCAATTCTTTATCTCAACAAGCATGTGTGATAGTGTTTTAATTTAAATCTCAGTGTAACTTTATTAAACAAAGTCTTTCCACTTTTTGCTTTCAGTAAACATTATATTTGCACAAATGTCACTAATGCTTATGTTACAAAAATCCAGTTAACGAGTAATCTGAATAATTTGTTATTTCGTTGAGCAATGGGGCTGATTTCTAGACATCTAAAGAAGTTTTGTTAATGATACATACTTCATAAAATTGAGTGGTATAATTTGTCAAAATCCAAAGTAATTTAGCCTATTTGATTTCGATCTTATCTTGCTGGTTTTCTTAGAGTGGGTCCTCCAGCTAAAATACTGACGCACGCGTTGTAGGTTTTTATGATAGTATATAATAGACAAAAGTACTTGAAATTCTTTATTCTGACATTTATAAATACCTACAAAGCAAACAATTATCTAAGAGGGGGGCAATTTAAACATATCTAATTTCCGCAAGTGTTTGCTGATAAAGCAATCAATATATTCTTTTTGCAAAATATATTTACACACTAACAAAAAGAAATATATGTCTGCCCCATAGGGCTGAACTATCAAGTGCAAACATAAGTACGAAATAAAGAAATCAAATTATGCTGAGACAGATATCTTTAATTTAGTTTTGCTATTTACATTACAATTGAACAACTTAAACGTATTTTCTGTAGCTCTCCTGGACTTTCTAAAGGGTCCTCATGAACTGATTGATTATCCGCTGACTTCTTTCAACTTGTGGTACCGTTAATTTCGAAGAAAGGTAACAGTAAACTCCGTGTATAGCAAACACCTGACTCACTATATCTACGAGAATGTTATATCCATATAGAAGTTTCATATCTAATGAAAAAGAAATCAATCGGACCAAGAAAAATTGTTCCTTATATCCGGAATTTTGTTATAAGCGGAGTCGTAATATACAGTGTTTACTGAATTAAGCTTGGCTGTAGCTAAAGCTTATTGCCTGAGAGTCACATGATTCAAATCTTATCCATAAAATCACTCGAATTTAATCTTATCCCTCAAGTCACGTCACTTCAATATTGTCCTTCAAGTTATGTACGTTCCAGTGAGGAAACTATGGAATGGCCTGTAGAAAGTCGCCTGTAGATGCGTTTTTGGCCTGGGGACTGAAAGTCCCCAAGGCCTAAGTTAGTATACCACATTTCAAACCCTGCAAGAATTTTAACCGTGCTATGTGCGAATAACAACTGTAAACATGCGCTATGCGAAAGTAGTGCAAGACAGACCAGATCAATCTTCTGTTTGAATGCCGCATATGATAAGAACATGTTACAAATAAAAATAGTACATAAAACTTCAAACGACTGCAGGAAGGTATATAGCTTACGGGCTGCATTACACATTTTTTTCTGTTTTAGAAATTAATGCGCTGTTAGCTGATTACGGAAGATAATCATATGCATATCACGGAAAAGTACGGATATTTACGGAAATTTACGAAAACGTACGAAGCTCGATATAAGAGTTTGTAGTTTGATTTTCAAATTTCCGATGTTATTTCATTGACAACTTTGTTATTTACGAACGATTACATATATATTTACCTAAAAATAAATGTCTCTAAAAAAAGATATAATTTACGTACATTTCCGAGAAGGAACTAACGTGATCAAAATCACCCGCCATTTATCGAGGACGCTGCATGTCGAGGCCCAGTGAACGGTTTCACTGATTACAACTACAAGGTAACCCAGAATCATTTTTGGTTTTCTCTGTTATACACATTGTACAGTACTGTATTTATATTTCATTGCTGGTATTGCTTTGTTTATTTCTGTTTCAAGGTCTTGTCATTGGTACACAATAATTTTCGATCCACATCATCATATGACTTGAAGTTGTACAAAGCGCAGATCGAATTATTCGTACTGGCTTAAACATTTTATAATGTTGACTATGTGATTATTTTTCATTTAACGTACATTTCATAATAAAACAAACTTCCCTGTCACCCATATATTTGTGAATCATTCATTCTGTGTCATATATTGAATTTCGTCCTCTGCACATTTCGACCCGCGCTTTAGGTAAGATTCAACGCAGAACACGTAGGTCAAAAGTTGTTTTTCGGGGAGTTAACCTATAGCCCCCAGGCTTTCAGCGCTCACAGCGCTTTGATTATATTTGCTGCTGAACTCCAAAAGCTAGACGTCAAGTAATTCAATAAATAACTAAATGATTTGTGGAAACCAAGCTGTTTGTAGACACATTTACATACATCCTGAAAACTTCTCCTTTAGTATAGTTTTGTTCCTTTATCTTTAAATTGTTTGGTGTAAAAGTATCAGCCCCTCAATCCGAAGATTTAATGTAAGGGCCCTTTGAGAAAACACATCACTAGGCTGGGCTTGTATTCTGAAGTTTATCTGGTTGTAACTCAGTAAGTTTCGAACTTTCACTAGATAATTTTTGTGGAGAAGTCTAAAAGGGCCAGATTCATGAGATTCTAAATTCTCATTTAGGCATTTGTACTAACGATTTTGGGATATGTAAATCGAACAATTGACAATTCAATGTCAATAACTAATTACAAAAATGTATATAATAACATCGTTCACAAGTTTGATATCTCCCGCAATGCTTCGTTATGAAATACACCCAGTGACTCATTAAACATATCACTTACACACTACAAGTGGGTCAATTTGGTTGTTCTGAATTTGGAATTGATTCCTAGAAGCATTTCTGAAGTGTTCGGTTGCGCGACTTTACTTCTCGGAACTAATTCCTTCAATTACGCAAGACGTTTGCGATTTGGTTGTTCTGGATTGAGAATTGATTCCTATAAGCACTTTTCACTGTGTTCAATTAAGCCGTAAAATATCTTTTTAACATCTCGCAATTAATTCCTATAATTCCGGGTTTTCAAGCAGAATTGTTGTAGTCACGTGATCAGAAACTGGCGTCCAGTAGCGTGATCCCTGTATTTGGAAACGACATTAATGTATTTGATCACTAGTGCTGAAATCTTTAAAAACAGTTTTGGCTTTTTCGATTATCTCCTTAGAGAAGAGCTTAGGTTTTCCCGGATAAAAGAATTGTTCGATTCAGAATCAGTTCCGTCACAAGACATTCTGATTCTAGAAGCACGAACTCGCACCCGTCTTAGATTATCACCACCGCTTTCTTTTGACATATCCTCCTCCCTTTCTCTTCAAATGCCACACTCATTTATTAGTTACATACTACTTTCACTTATTGACCGCTTGTATAAGGAGAGCGACTAAGACTTGCTTTTAAATTCTTGGTAACTTTAAATACTTAAATCCAATCTCATAGATTATTCTTTGAGAAATTGAGTTTCAAAACGAACGAGTTTAAATGAAGATTGTGTGTTTAATCTTTATTATTCTGGCAGCTAGTGAGTGTGTCTCGGAGCCTCATTGCTCTAAGTTCCATTACGAAGAGAAACTGCTAGAAAAGATGATAAGAACAGAAATTCTTGTAAAAGAAATAAAAAAGGAAATGGATGCTATACAAAAATCTGTGAAAGAATCGCTGGCCGAGTTGAAAGAAGAAAAGATTCATTGGACAACAGACATCGCAGCCATGCGAGAGAATGGTTTAAAAGAGTTTACTGCGCTACAAGAGAAGGCAAACAGCGAACTGCAGAAAAATATCAATACTGTGGAGAGTCTCAAAGGTAACCAACACAGTATTACTAACTGGCATAGAACGAATAGTATTTTTATCTGTTTAATCAAAATTTATCAGTTCTTTAGTTTGTTATAGATATTTCCCACATCTACAATATTTACATCCCTTCTTCTCAGTTATCAGCAATTGTGATAGGCAAATCTGATAAGCATAGATAGATGCTGGAACTATCTATAGTCATGGACCTAGTTGTTCCAACTTTAATGTACGATTAAGCTAACAGTCGATAAACTTGAAGGGTTATGTTTCTGAAGAGGTCTAAAACATTTAAAGCAAAATATAAATATTCCTCTGGTGTTGTCCTACAATACGCATATTTTCAATCAATGGTTAGTTTTAAACAACTGTCTCCTGTTGTTGAGTGAGCTGGGGTACTAAGGCTCATTTTGGGGTTTAGATAAAAAAAGTTAGCTATACATTAAATTATGAATGAGGTAACAAAGAATTAGAACATTTAATTATACGTACTGTATAAAATTATAAATGATTTCGCAGTTAATGTTTCCCCGCAAATTGAAATAGAAGTGAATAAAAAACTAACTTGTTTTCGTGGAGCATGGAGCAACCTTAGTGCAGTGGTAGCGCGTTCGCCTCAGGATTGAAGAGTCCCGAGTTCGATCCCCACCAGTGTCCAAGAAGTGGTAGTGTCCTTATACAAGACAAAAATTATTCAATATTGCCTCTCTCTCGAAAGCGATTTACATAAGTTGTAAGAAATTGATTTGCAATCGAGATTAAAATAATTAGTATATATATATAGATGTTGTTATACAGAAAATGCAAAATATGCTAGCTTCATTTTACCGACCATTTTGAGAGGATGATACTGTACTTACAGATAGAGGGAAACCGATCAGTCATAACTGCTTTAGCTATTGCAGAAGTCATAAAAAACAAGCATATTTATTCTTTAGATCGTGTTATAAAAAGTCTTTAAAGGTGTCCGTTATGTAGTGAAACTATAAGCGCTAGTAATAATAAATAGCTCAATAAATAAAAGTATTCATTGCTCAATGTACAAGTATTGTTTTTGCAACTTTCTTTCCCATGTCAGAATTTGAATTACACAAAAACTATGGCATACATTCGTAGGACTGAGTTTTATGAAATTAATATCCGTATCGTATTATTATAATGTAATGCCTTTATATATACTTCAGACAAGATCGTTTCACCAAATGTTGCCTTTAGTGCAAAGACTGCAAGAGATAGAAGTCCTAGTAACGGCGACACCATCGTGTTTACAGAGACTCTCCTTAACCTTGGTGAAGCTTACAGTACCGACACTGGAATATTCACAGCCCCGCATGGAGGAACCTACATATTTACCGTCCAGTTATGTGTAATTGGTAACTTAGTCATTTATTACGGCATAGTTGTTAACCACGTATATAAGAGTATTGCAAAATATGAGGACAACCATGGATCAATACGTTGCCGAAGTACAACTGCTACTGTAGCTTTGAACTCCGGAGATAATGTCTGGGTCAAAGTTATACGCAAATCAAGTGGAAAAATCCTGTATGACAACAGTGGACAATACTGGAACATGTTTTCAGGGATTCTCGTTCACGCTAAGTAAAATATTTCATTCATTTCATAGTGGTTGATAGTCTCAAGACTAAAATTAATGTAAATAATTGATCAATTAGTTTTTATTGTCTCCAATTCTCGGACACTATTCCTTTTTGATAAAACAATATCATGTAATATGCTTAGCATTTTCCTGCACCAAGTTTGTGCTAATCAGACTTTACATTCGTAGTAAACAAACTTGTACAAACTGTGATCCAGGATAAACAATAATTATTGTTAGTGTCTTTGAAAGGAACAATGGCTTGTGTCTTAAAATTATAACTCAATGCTTTAAATGTTCGAGTACTTGCTCTTTTTCTAGAATACGAAAATATATTTTGTATCACTAGCAAGCAAATTACATATTTTAACACTTCAGATACATGTACTCCTAAAACGATAACAAATTCCCGAAGAAAATAATGACAGAATTGTGTTCTATTTATTCTAAAGCAATATTGAGTATACATTGCTTTCATATATAACATTACATGTATTGTTACCATTGATGAATTTTAATAATATGAACAACAATGTTGCGGAATTTCATAATTGATTTTTAGAAAAGATTTTCAGACTGCATTCATATCAGTTCAAGTATAACATCATGTTATTTCAAAGAATAATTTTCGGATGGTTGTTGTTGCTTTATTGTCCATAAATCCGAAGACAATGTAGAACACAGAACCTGGGCCACTTCTTTTCGGTATAAATAAATGGCACTAGCCCCTGAAAAGAGTTGGTGTAACTGTATACTATAGTCAGGCCTGAAGAAGCTGGATTGGTCCTTGCTAAAAAACCGTCGTTATTCAAAGGTGTTTTGTCGTAGATGAATAGTATACATTGTCCCTGCTGGTTTGTATATACAGGTGGTCTTTAACACATGTTGGACTATGCTATATGTTCAGGAAAATCTAAGCATAGCGTGTGAATTGTCAACTAGCTAGAATCATTGAATAGTGGTAAAGGGGACCGTAAAGTACACATTTCATTTAAATGAACTTTTGAGCCATAACTGACAAATGAAATACTGCTACCCCTTACCATGACCACTTACGTGTTCAGCGGAGTTGAAAAGTCTATATAACAATACAAAATACTTTCATTTTTAATTTCATTTTGAAAGAACGTGTTGTCATTTCTTGCTGTAATACGATGTACTGTACTAAGTCCTCTTCATATTTCGATACCTGTAAGACATTGAAGGTTGGACATAAAACATTATATTTTCCTGAAAGCATGTTTGTTTTACACTGTATTTATTGATAAGCACATGTATTAAAGACTAGAATAGCATTTCACCAACCTGTATCGGGAGAAGAAACAGACATTCTTAACCTCGAGAATACCGTACAAACAGTATGTTATTCCTCTGTGTCCATAAAGAACATCTGATAAAACCTGCATCGATCTTGTTAGATATAAAGATAGGTCCGCCTGTGTGGTAGAGTGAGTAGAGTTGCTGACTTGAGTTTACTGTAACCTTTCACAAACCGAGCCCTGCTATCGACCATGTGTCTTTATGTGAGAAAGTTGGCAGTTTCTTACGGAGGATAGAAGTCTAGTACTGGGTCTTATCATGAACAATCGTAAGTTTAACTGTCTGCCTGTAAAAATGACCAAAATACTGTTGAAACGGAGGTTCAACTCATAATACAACAACTAGATATAAAGAGAAGAAAGTCATAAACAAAATTTAATGAATAGACAGACTGTATAAAGTTATTAAACCTACATTGTAGCCTTGCTGCTTGAAAACGTACATAATTATTTTAGTAGACATTAGGCACAAATACGTTAAAAGTAACGTTAGAAATGTTTTTCGAACAAATAACGATGATTTTCACCGATAAGAAACCTATAGTAGTAATATAACAAGTTATTTTACATTCAAATCGCTAATGGGCCTTTAATATTATAATGCATAATAATTTCCCCTTTAAAAGGGTAAATTAGGAGTGGTTCTGCTATATAATTCCTGGGAGTCATTGAAGCCCTGAGTGTATCTATGACGTTTTAGCTAGAGAGACGATCCTGCCTATAATTACAATAAGATAAAACTGTTTCAAACCAATGCAAATATAAATGTATGAATTTGATAACTGACAAACCTTTTTATGAATTTAAGAACCGTGAAAGGAAAATGTTAGAACTGCCAAAAACTGTGATCATATAGGTATTAAGAAATCGTTCTGCCAGACTAATAGTTTGATATCATTATCACGGTTGCAAATATTCCAGCTTACCGGAACTATTTACCATACAGTATAAATATGACCGTGTCAATGACAGTAACGCACAAATGAAAACGGTAGACAACTTGTTCTAATTGAAAGGTATGGGATTGCAAATAAAAGTGACACACTGGTTTCATTTCTATTCACATTTGTATTAAAGTATTTCAATAAGGACTTGTAGTTCTAATGTATGATCTTACTATTTTCAACCCTGTAGGCGTATATAAACATAGCACACCATTCATTGTCTTACTATAGTAATGTTCAATATCGTTATCCGGAACGTTGTTATATAACCCTGAATGAAATAGATTTAATCCCAAGTGTGATACAGGCTTTAAGTATGTGATAATTGATCCATCAATATAATGTACAAGTTACAGACCGAACACGAGCAGCCTTAAACGGTTCCACACTCAGCAGAGGGCTAATATTTTGCGAGGGTAAAATTTACCGCTAAATTAATGTGTACATAAAGAATAAAGCTTCTACACTTTGCACATCTTTATTTCACAGACTGATATGTGCATCTTCTCTAGCTAGTGAAGTTTCCCATGCAGATTTATTGAATAACAGCCTAAGGTTGCAGAGAAATAGCGCTGACACAAACGTATACGAAAAGGTTATCAAAGGGCAATAACTACTTGAAAAATCATTAAACTAGAACATAATGCTTATATGCGCATCCCCTCTTAGTTAGTTTATGTAGTTTCGTTGAATTCATGACAAATAGCCCGGATAACAATGCGCAAAAGTGCTATATATATATATATCATATGGCAATAATTCAGGAAGAAAAAATGATGCGCATCTCCTTTTATTAAAAAGCTCCCTTGTTGAATTTCACCGTGTGGTTTTTAAGAAATTGCCTAAACACGAAAGTTTATGAAAACGTTATCAGAAGGTAATAACTTCATGAACAATGTATCGCTGGACTGGACTGGACTGAACTGCTCTGAGTAAAGTTCTGTGAAAAGCTTTTGAAATGTATAAAAAGCTAACAGAGGTCACTGTGACGTTGACCATGACCTACTGACTCCAAAAACAGTAGGGATCATCAACTCAATCATCCTTTTAAATTTGAAGACTGTTAAAATAATTTTTAAAGTTCGGGTCACTGTAACCTTAACCTTTGACCCACTGACCCCACAAAGGACTAGATATCGTTACTCAGTAAGATCAATCATCCTATGAAGTTTGACCCCTGTTTGTAATACAGATCTCAAGATATTGAGCGGGAAAGATTTTCAAAGTTCGGGTCACTGTGACCTTGACATTTGACCCACTGATCCCTTAAACAATAAAGATCATCTACAGGTAGCTGGTAACCTTCTTCGCAAGTTTGATGAAATTTAGATAAAAATTAGACCTGTAGAGTGTTTTCAAGGATACGATATCGGAGTTCACTGTGACCTTGACCTTTGACCCTCTAACCAAAACAATAAAAGGGTTCATCTACATGTTGCAGACAAACATGACAGTAACGTTTATCAAAGTCAATCGAGTAAAAGTTCACGGACAGATAGGCGGACAGACGATGAACAAATCAACATGGCAGTGGAACGATTTGATAATATGCGCATGATTGTACTCTTTACAGAGAAGCAATTTATTAAGTTTCACTGAATTCCTGTCAGTGGTTTATGAGAAATAGCCCGTACATTACTGACAGGGGTACAATAAAACCACAGTGTAAATTGTTACACTTTATATGTTGTTGTATATTTGGTGAATTCCTTTCGGTGTCCGGAGTACTTATATACCGAAAACTGAAAATGTCAAAGAAACAGAACACGTGCGAAGTGTACCCGCACATAACTACGTGCAGCCGGAACAATATTCCTTGATATTGTCTCACTAAATTAGTGTTCTTGAATGATGAATAATGTTTTTAACTGCTCGATTATGAACATCGTATTGGAATTAAAACACCTTGATGAAAATACATATGTATCTGTGTCTTGCCTAAGGACAATACCACAGTAGCATTAGTGGGGATCGAACCCGGAACCCTCCAATTATGTGGAGAACTGCACCACTGCGGCTCCACAGGAACGTTGAATAATTTAATCCAATTGTTTATCATAACTAGCATGTGTGATGGTAAACCAAAGTGGTTTAAAAAAATCTCAGTCTAACAAAGTATTTCCACTTTTGTTTTAATAAACATATATTGGTATAAAAGCTAGCGCTGTTTCATGTCCTAATTGCTTATGTCACAAAAATCCTGTTTGCAATTATTCTGAATAATATGTTATCTCATTGAGCAGTTGGGAAGATCTCTAGACTTCTAAAGGAGTTTTGTTAATGATAGATACTTTAGAAAATTCAGTGGTATACCTTGCCTTGTCAAACAAAAACCATTAGTCATTTAGCCTATTTGATTTCAACCTTTTTGTTCTGCTTTGCTACGAGAGGGTCCTTCCAGATTAAATACTGACGCACGCGTTGTAGGTTTTTATGACAGAGTATAATAGACAAAAGGTACGTACTTTCTTTATTATGACATTTCTTTTATATAAACCATTAAAACAATCAATCATCTCACAGGCGGGGATTTAAAGATTTTCATATTTGCACAGGTGTTTGTTGATAAATAATTAAATATAGTCTTTTTGCAAAATATATTTACACATTAACATGAAGACATATTTGTCTGTCACGCAGGACTGAGATATCAAGTGCAAAAATAAGTACGAAATAAAGAAATCAAATTATGCTGAGACAGATATCTTTTATTTAGTTTTGCTATTTACATTACAATTGAATAACTAAAACGTATTTTCTGTAGCTCTCCTGAAACTTCTAAAGGGTCTTCATAAGTCGTTTGATTCTCCGCTAAACTTGTGGCACCGTTTATCTCGAAGAAAGGTAACAGTACACTCCGTATATAACGAACTTCTAACTCACTATATCTACGAGAATGTTATATCCATATAGAAGTTTCATATCTAATGAAGATGAAATCAGTCGGACAAAGAACAATTGTTCCTTATATCCATAATTTCGTTATATCCGGAGTCGTTATATACGATGATTACAGCAGTAAGCTTGGCTGTAGCTAAAACTTGTTGACTGAAAGTCACATGACTTCAATGCTATCCTTAAAGTCACATAACGTCATTTTTATCTCTCAAGTCACGTGACTTCAATCTTGTCCCTCAAACATTGTACGTTCCAGTGAGGAAGCTATGGAATAGCACGTAGAAAGTCGCCGGTAAATGTTGCTGACAGACAGTAACGCGTTTTCATATTTTCCGCTTAATTCCGGAAGCTTAATATCAAGAAATTTGATAAATAACAAAATGATTTGTGGAAACCAAGCTGTTTGTAGGTAAATGTCCATACATCCTGAAAACTTCTGCTTTTGTATATTTGGGCTCCTTTATCCACGAACTATGTTTCAGCCTCTTAATCAGTCGATTTAATGTAAGTGCCCTTTGAGAAAACACATCACTAGGCTGGGTTTGTATCCTGATGTTTACCTGGTTGTTGCTCAGTATGTTTTGAACTTTCACTAGATAATTTGTATGGAGAAGTCTCGAAGGGCCAGATTCATGAGATTATCAATTCTCATATAGGCGATTTTTGGATATATAATTCGACAATTGACAATTCAATGTCCATTACTAATTACAAAAATATATATAATAACATCGTTCACAAAAACAAAAATAATATCAAACAGGGAATGCCACGTACCAAAAACGCAGCATCTCCAAAACGAGCCCCACAGCACAAGTTTCATATCTCCCTTTCTGATTCGTTATGAAATACACCCATTGACTCATTTAACATATCACCCACACACTACAGGCGGGTGCAATTTGGTTGTTCTGAATCTGGAATTGATTACTAGAAGCAGTTCTGAAGTGTACGGTTAAGCTATTTTATTTCTCAGAACTAGTTCATACAATTACGCAAGACGTGTGCGGTTTGGTTGTTCTGAAATGATAATTGATTCATACAAGCACTTGTAAAGCGTTTAATTAAACCTTTAAATAACTATTTTAATATCTCGCAATCAATTCCTGTAATTCCGATTTCAAGCAGAATTGCTGTAGCCACGTGATCAAAAACTTGGCGTCTAGCAGAGTGATGCCTGCAAACGATATTGGTGCATATTTCTTTATTACTTCAGTGATAGATTTTATCACTTTAAAACAGTTTTGGCATTTTTGATTATCTCCTTAGTGAAGAGCTTAGCTTATTCCAAAAAAGGAAACGTTCGATTCAGAATCAGTTCTGTCACATGGTATTTTGATTCTAGAAACACTAAATCGCACCCGTCTTAGATATCACCACCACTTTCTTTTGTCATATCACTCTTCCTTTCTCTTCAAATACCAAACTCATTAATTCGTTACATACTATCTTCACTTATTGACCGCATGTATAAGGAGAGCGACTGAGACTAGCTTTTAATCTCTTGGTACCTTTAAATACTTAAATCCAATCTCACAGATTATTCTTAAAGGAACTCCAGTACCAAAAGAAACAAGTTAAAATGAAGATTGTGTGTTTAATATTTGTTATTATGGCAGCTAGTGAGTGTGTCTCGGAGCCTCACTGCTCTAAGTTCCATTACGAAGAGAAACTGCTAGAAAAGATGATAAGAACAGAAATTCTTGTAAAAGAAATAAAAAAGGAAATGGATGCTATACAAAAATCTGTGAAAGAATCGCTAGCCGAGTTGAAAGAAGAAAAAATTCAGTGGACAACAGACATCACAGCCATGCGAGAGAATGGTGTAAAAGAGTTTACTGCGCTACAAGAGAAGGCAAACAGCGAACTGCAGAAAAATATCAATGCTGTCGAGAGTCTCAAAGGTAACCAACACAGTATTACTAACTGATAAAGAACGATAGTATTTTTATATGTTTAATCAAAATTTATCAGTTCTTTAGTTTGTTATAGATATTTCCCATATCTACAATATTTACATCCCTTGTTCTCAGTTATCATTTAAAGCGAAATATAAATTTTCCTCTTGTGTTGTCCTACAATACGCATATTTTCAATCAATGGGTAGTTTTGAACAACCGTCTCCTGTTGTTGAGTGAGCTGGAGAACTAAGGCTCATTTTGGGGTTTAGATAAAAGATAGTTAGCAAGACATTAAATTATGAATGAGGTAACAAAGTATTAGAACATTAAATTATACAGTCTGTATAAACATATAAATAATTTCGCCGTTAGTGTTTCCCCGCAAAATGAAATAGAAGTGAATAAAAAACTTATTTGTTTTCGTGGAGCATGGAGCAACCTTAGTGCAGTGGTAGCGCGTTCGCCTCAGGATTGAAGAGTCCCGAGTTCGATCCCCACCAGTGCCTAAGAAGTGGTAGTGTCCTTAGGCAAGACAAAAATATTTCAATATTGCCTCTGTCTCGAAAGCGATTAACATAAGTTGTAAGACATTGATTTGAAATCGAGATTTAAATAATTAGTATATATTAAAACATATACATGTTGTTATACAGAAAATGCAAAACATGCTAGCTTCATTTTACCGACCATTTTGAGAGGATGATACTGTACTTACAGATATAGGCAAACCGATCAGTCATAACTGCTTCAGCTATTGAAGAAGTCATAAAAACAAGCATATTTATTCTTTACATCGTGTTAAAAAAAGTATTTTTTATACAAGAAAGTTGTCCGTTATGTAGTGAAACTATAAGCGCTAGTAATAATAAATAGCTAAATAAATTATAATAGTCATTGTTCAATGTACATGCATTGTTTTTGCTACTTCCTTTCCTACGTCAAAATTTTAAGTAATGCAAAAGCTATTGGCTGAGTTCTATAAGTTAATATTCATATCGTATTATTATAATGTAATGCCTTTATATATATACTTCAGACAAGATCGTAATACCGAATGTTGCCTTTAGTGCGAAGACTGCTCGAGATACAAATCCTAGTAACGGCGACACCATCGTGTTTACAGAGAATCTCCTTAACTTTGGTGAAGCTTACAGTACCGACACTGGAATATTCACAGCCCCGCATGGAGGAACCTACATATTTACCGTCCAGTTATGTGTTCACGGTAACAAAGCAATTGATCATGGTATAGTTGTTAACGACGTATATAAGAGTACTGCACGATATTATGACAACTTTGCATATTATCGTTGCCGAAGTTCAACTGCTACTGTAGCTCTGAGCTCCGGAGATAATGTCTGGGTCAAAGTTATATATAGATCAGGTACATCTATCCTTGATGACAGCAGTACAAACTTCTGGAACATGTTTTCAGGAATTCTCGTTCATGCTGACTAAAATATGACCTACCAGAACCCCCGAAACATTTTATTAGAACTGTAAACCGAGCAAAACGGCAAGTTTAATTTAGAACTGTAAAAGAATCAAACTGACTGGTGTAAATAATTTTCTTGATTAAATAATGACTGACATTTCCAAGAGTGATATAAATTTTTATAATACAAATGTAGCTACTAAAGGGCTAAAATATTTAGGCATATTATAGCAACAGTATACTGTACAGTGAACTACATTTATAACGAACTCCTTTGAACCATCTATAAATGTTCCTTATATTCGAAGTTTGTTATATCCGTTCAAAACAAATATATACAGAAAAAATGAAAAATGTGGGCCTAGAAAATGTGTTCCTTATATATGGAAGTTCGCTATATCCGGAGTCGTTATATACGGAGTTTACTGTACTATATTTTAAAACACGTTGAATTTGTACTGAGGTATCCTACTTGTATGAATTATAATCCGAAATAGAAGTTGAAATTCTTTGGAAGGAAATTTGAATTATACCTTTATAAATTACTTTTAATATAATTTTCGGATACTTTTCTTTTTCAAAAAACAACATGCTGACATAATCAATTATTAACTTTTATAATGTAGAAAATTGCTAAAAAATTAAATGACTTCATAATTGATATGGTTTTCATTTATTCAACAAGAACTTGTAGCTTTCAAGACACTATTATGCTCACTTCTAACCACATTATATGCATGTAATATTAGTTTTATATCATTTAAAAAGTATATTACTGGACTTTTGTTGTTGTTTATTTTTGCCAAAAGTCGGAAGTATCATTCCTATGAAAATATTTGAAATTTGTGACCAATGGTTTTAACCCCGGGAATTAATTTGAACAAAATTGGTACAGAGCCATAAAACGCTGCAAACCTATTATTTTAGCTTTGCACCTTTTGATTTACGGTAAGATAATTGTTTTCTATTAGTTCTGATGGCAAAATTGACTATCATGGCAGCATTGGTTGTCGTGGCAGCATTGTTTGTGACCTTGAACTTGGTGGTAGTGTGCCAATACCCTGACTCCTTGTACGGTGAACTATCCCTATGTCAACTGACATTGATGCTGTAGTTATAAAGATATTACATGAAAACCAACAACCAAAAATATTTAACCATACAAAAGTATAAGAATAGCACCCATGCTGACCTTGACCTTCAATGTTACGAGTTCCACCCTCAAATGTAGTGTGCACATTTGAAGTACTATTCTCACAACCAGTTTCAATAAACTTGGAGCTGTAGTTGCAAAGATATAACAAGAGAACGAAGCTTGGCATAAAACTTTAACCTCATAGTAACCTTAATATAGCACTCACGATGGCCATGACCTTAGAGTACTTTCGATATCTTATGGTCATATATATTCTTTGTAAGTATGATTAGGAGCAAAAACGAAATGAAGGTCCTAGAGTTTATTGAGTCCCAGCAGCTGTTGATTGACGACAGACGACGATAGGTTTTTCTATATAAGCCTATGTTAATTTAAGTGACCCCCGACAGGGTCATTTTTGACCCGGAGTTCATGATTTGAACAACCTTGGTAAAAGCACTTACGGCAATGCTACATGCCCAATATCTGAACTAGGTATTGTTGTCTCTATGATGCCGTACAATCGGTGACCACAAAGAAAAATAATTTTGTGAAAATAGAAGTCAGAGTTATAGGCCTTGTCTCATGATCCTAACAACTTGTGTTAAGTTTCAAAAGGATAACTTTATCACTTTCAGAGATATTCCAGGAAAACACTTCAAGATGGGATGGGAGTTGACGGGACGCGACAAAGTGATTCCTGTAATTATGTTCCCCCTAAACTATGTTTGAACTCTAGCCTCCATAAGAAATTGTCAACTTTATCATATAAACAAACACGGTCTGAAGCAGGGCTCAAACCCATGACTCTTAAATCAAAGAGAGGTTACAGTGATTTCAAGACATTGACTCTTAACCGTTTGACCACTGTGAAGCTTAATACCTAGAAATACACACTGATCAACCTGTGCAATAAACAAGAGCAGTCAAGTTATGGGGAAACCTGTAAGTCTTGTTTCTTGATATCATTCAGGTTTCAGATTGATCCGTGTGTATTACATTGGCACCCACCATTTGTTAAGACTACAGTCCAACCTCCCTGAACAATACTTCCCTGAACAACAACCTCCCTGAACAACAACCTCCCTGAACAACAACCTCCCTGAACAACAACTCCCCTGAGCAACAACCTCCCTGAACAACAACCTCCCAGAAGAACAACCTCCCTGAACAACAACCTCCCAAAACAACAACCTCCCTGAACAACAACCTCTCTGAACAACAACCTCCCTGAACAACACTTCCCTGAACAACAACCTCCCTGAACAACAACCTCCCTGAACAACAACTCCCCTGAACAAAAATCTCTCTGAGCAACAACCTCCCTGAACAACAACCTCCCAAAACAACAACCTCCCTGAACCACAACCTCCCAGAACAACAACCTCCCTGAACAACAACCTCCCTGAACAACAACCTCCCTGAGCAACAACCTCCCTGAACAACAACCTCCATGAACAACAACCTCCCTGAACAACAACCTCCCAAAACAACAACCTCCCAGAACAACAACCTCCCTGAACAACAACCTCCCTGAACAACAACCTCACTGAACAACCTCCCTGAAAAGACATTTTCTTTAATTGCATTCCAGATCAGTATATCTGCAGTTTTTACCAGTGCTGGAAAATCTCATGTTACTACCCCAATGTCCGATGACTTGCGTGAATTACTTATGTTGTAATGTTATAAACAATGTGACGTCACTTTCTAAAACACAGCATTTGAATAACGTTTGTTTTATACTAGAATGCATCATTTCGATAAGTTTGTATTTAAATATCTATTCTAAAGTGTTCCTAAGGGTGTTCGCTTACATTCTAAACATCCTCTGAAATCTATCTAAGATGGTGTTCTGATTTGAATTATCTGCATTCCCTTGTCATTAACATTTACTGACACAGACAGTTTTTTAAAGTCTCATTAGCACTGTCACAATATGTTCAATGAACTGTACATTTCTGTTAAAGTCCCATTAGCACTTTAGAAGTACATTGCTATAAATATAGCACAGTTGTTGTTTTTTCCAATGAATAAGAATTACTGACTGACAACATAATATATATTTGTATGTAAACATTGTTATCAAATAAATGAAACACATTTCTATCATTATTTTTCTATATATAGGTATTCACAGTGCTAATGCGGCTATAAAATTAACATGAAATTGATAAAAGTCTCAAATATTATGTTGTTTTTCAAACACTTCTGTCATTTTTCAGAAATTCTTTGCCATTTATTTCCTAATTCTTTGTCATTTTTTCCCAAGTTCTTCTCCTTCTAGTTGAAGGTCTTCTCAGGATCCTGAAAAAGACAGGCCAAGGCTTTAAGACCTTTCTAGACCTTGTGGTTTCAAAGAAGAAGGTTTTTAAAGTTTTTACTACATAAGCCTATGAAAATTCAAGTGGCCTCATGGGCGGGTCAATTTTTACCCGCGGGTCATGATTTGAACAATCTTAGTATAAGTCAAGTAAGCAATGCTACATGCAAACTATATGAGCTCTATGTCTTGTGGTTTCCTATGTAAAGACAATGCTGTATCCAAACGGTGAAAAGGGAGACTACTCCAACACTTTACAAATGTCTGGAAGTGGCATTATTTTCCCTTGGATAATTTAATTTTCCTATATATAAGCCTATATAAAATCAAGTGACCCCGCCCCCCTCCTCGGGTCAATTTTGACATAAATTGAACAATCTTGGTAGAGGTCCACTAGGCAATGCTACATGCTAAATATTTAAGCTCATGTACAAAATGTTTTATCTGTCCTCCAGAAGTATTCTCAGTTTTTGGCCCTGCACGCACAGGGCTTTTTTTCAAATAACTGCCCTAGGGTGATGTGCACGTACAAACGTGACGTAATTTAACGGCAAAAACATGACCGACGCTGAACGTACACTAAAATCGTTAACTAACAGTATAATTGATTTGGATGATAAAACTATCAGAAAGATGGTCTCTATGCATCTTTATTGTTGAAATGTTAAAAATCGAAGAAGAAAAATGGAGAAAGACAACTCCCTATCTGACCTATAGTCAAATAATGCAGTTTATAAAATTGCATTTGAGTCTACGGTAAAAACTGAGTTTTCACCTTTTACCGAATGAAGAGATGGTCCCGATCTAATAACTGATCAATATGCCGAGAATAGACAATAAAACAACAGCAATCCAACAATACTATTTCAATAATGAAATAACGGATCCCCAGCCGCAAGTATGAACTTGGAAGGAATTAATGTGAGTACCGTAATTTCCGGACACTAGGCCATTCACTGTATTGGCCGCATCTATATATTTTTACGATTTTAGAAACAAAAATGAACGTTTAGGCCGCGCCGGCATATTGGCCGCGGCAGATACGCCGAATATTATGCAGTTATTTAGGCGTTTAAAACGAGTCGCGCAGAGCAAGTTTGGTAAAAATCCGACATAGTTTCTGAGTTATACTTGGCATTTTTGATGATGGCACGGGACAGACGTGACGTGATTCCTATATAGAGGGGGTGTTTGTAATGATACATTTAATAACTGCTGTCCATGCGTGAACGTTAACTTTTTATTCTCGATTGATCTACAATATAGATTTATCGTTTTCCAGACTCACTACAGATGATTCAAACCCTCGAACAGAAACATCTGTGTCCTGCTTAAGGACACCACCAACGTGGCACTGGTGGTGATCGAACATATCCCGAGGAGAACGCGCTAACACTGTGCGACTGTGGGCTCCATAGGAACGTTGAATGGTTTCATCCAATTGATTTTCATAACTAGCATGTGTGATAGTGTTTTACATAAAATCTCAGTGTAATTTTGTAAAACGAAGTCTTTCCACTTTTGACATTCAATAAACATGTATTTGCACAAAAGTTTTGGCAGTTTGATGTCAACATTGCTTATGTTACAAAAAAAACATGTAATCCGAATAATGAGTTATCTCATTGAGCAGTTTGGTAGATTTATAGACTTCTTAAGAAATTTGATAATGATATATACTTGAGAAAATTTAGTGGTATAGTATGTGTTGTAAAACAATAAACAAAGTACTTAAGTCTATTTGATTTTAGCCTTATCTTTCTGGGATACTTAGAGAGGGCCCTTGAGGCTTAATACTGACGCACTCACTGCAGGTTTGTATGATTAGCCTATTTGATTTAAACCTTATCTTCGTGGACTGCTTATGGAGAGTCCTTCTAGTTAAAAACTGACGCACGCATTGTAGGTTTTTATGATAGTATATAATAGACAAAAGGTACTTAAAATTCTTAATTCTGACATATCTTTTATATAAACCTTCAAAGCAAACACTTATATAAGAAGGATGGGACAAATAAAACATACCGAATTTGCGCAGGTGTTTGCTGATCAAGCATAAACATATAATGTATTTTCTGTAGCTCTCCTGAACATTCGTGAGTCCTCATGAACTGTTTGCACATCCGCTGAATTCTATCAAATTGTGGCTGTTTATTCTAAAAGGGTAACAAACGCCTTGTAGAATTTTCAAATTTAATAAAGAAGAAATAAATCGGGCCTAGAAAATGTGTCCTTTATTTCCGGAATTTCGCTTATAGCGGCAAACGTTGAACCGTTTGAGCATCCACTGACGTCTATCAACTTGTGGTACTATTTATATAAACCTTATATGTAACTGACGTAAATACGTTCCTTATATCCGGAATATGTTATATCCATAAATAATTTTCAATAAATCGGACCAAGAAAATTTGTTCTTATATCCGGAATTTTGCTAAATTCGAAGTCGGTATATACGGAGTTATAGTAAACTCCGTTTAGCTTGGCTATAGCAAAAGTTTGTTGGCTTAAAGTCACGTGACTTCAATCTTATCCCTCAAGTCACATGACTTCTCTCTTATCCCTCAAGTCACATGACTTCTTTCTTATCCCTCAAGTCAAGTCAATTTTTCCCTTAAGGGCACATGACTTCAATCTTATCCCTCAAATCACTCGAATTTAATCTTATCCCTCAAGTCACGTGACTTCAATCTTGTCCATCAAGTAATGTACGTTCCAGTGAGGGAAACTATGAAATGGCCTGTCAAATGTCGTCTGGAAATGTTGCTGACTGACACTTACGCGTTTTCTTATTTGTCGCTTAACTCCGGAAGCTTGATCTCAAATTATTCAATAAATAACTAAATGATTTGTGGAAACCAAGCTGTTTGTAGACAAATGTCCATACATCCTGAAAACTGCTGATTTTGTATATGTGGGTTCCTTTATCATCGAAATCTGTGTAAAAGTATCATCCCCTCAATCCGAAGATTAAATGTAAGGGTCCTTTGAGAAAACACATCACTAGGCTGGGTTTGTATCCTGAAGTTTATCTGGTTTTATCTGAGTTAGTTTCGAACTTTTACTAGATAATTTGTATGGATAAGTCTTTATGGGCCAGATACACGAGAGTCTCAATTCTCATGTAGGCAGTTGTATTATAAGAGTATAAGATATTGTGATATATAAATCAACAATTGACATTTCAACGTCAATACCTAATTATAAAAATGTATATTATTATAATAACATAGTTCACAAGTTTAATATTTCTCGCACTTCTTGTTATGAAATACACCCAGTTACTCATTAGACGTATCACCTACACACTACAGGCGGGTCGATTTGGTTGTTCCGAATTTGGAATTGAATTCTAGAAGCATTTCTAAACTGACTTTCTTTACGAACTTAAGAATCGCAAAAGGAAAATTTTAGAACTGCTAAAAACTTGGATCACTTGGGTATTAAGAAAAAA